>JAIUZE010014090.1:0-97515 GCA_022085475.1 Heliosperma pusillum | reverse complement strand
TAAGGAGAAAAAGCCACAAAGAATATTCTATCAGAAAGAATCCCTCCCTCAACCCCCACAAAAAAAATTGATTACTGTTATCTATAATGTGGCCAAGCCCTTGCAGTTTCCGAATGCTACAACACCACCCATTAACAACACGCTGCAGTTTACCCCCTTTTCGCTCCCCGCAAAAAATCCCGCCATCGAAACCATACACGCCTTTGTTATCGCCCATCTAGTAGATATACAAACATCAAATTATTTTCGTTGAGTTGATGAAATTGAGACCAGTAGGCCCAAGTAGCTTTCGGCTTATCGGGTTTTCGTCATTACCGCATTTGAAAGAAAAATCAATGGATAGCCCGAGACAAAATTTGGATTTGCAACAGCGGCCCTACCAACTGTCTTTAAGTTGGTGAGGGCCATGGGGCTCAGCCAATTATTCTTCTTCTGCCTCGTGACCATTGACAAGCACGACACCATCATTGGAATCAGCATCGACACCAACAGCCTCTTCCTGGCTCCCATCTCCTTCCATCTGCTCATCGTGTATTGTTGTAACCTGCCCATTAGAATATACATGACAAAATATACCAGACCTCTATTTTCAGAAATCCCCCCAAATTATTTTATTTTTTAGGCACAATTATTACGAAAAGTGGATAGTGGGTCTCACCAAAAAGTAACTACTAGTACAATGTACTTCGTATATCCCTAGGCAAGCGTATAAGTTCGTCTCACTGATACAGAATTGATTTGAAAATAAATGAAACCACGAGGAAAATATATATGCTAGTGAGACAGAGCAACAAATACAACAACATCAAAGCCTTAATCCCGAAATAAACCGGATCGGGTGACATGAATCATCCTTTAGAACCGTCTCGGGGTACAAAAAATAGGAAAAAGGTTTCAAATTTTTCAATCCCTAAAAATCTCATATCATGCTCGATCACTTTCAACCAAGTTTTCTTAGGCCTCCCTCTACCCCTAGAAACCTTTTCCGTTCCACAGGTTTCAAGTCTCCTAACCGGTGCATCTGTAGGCCTCCTTCTCACATGGTCAAACCATCTTAGACGATTCTCCATCATCTTGTCCTCTATTGGCGCCACTTTCACCTTCTCTCTAATTACTTCATTTCTTAGTCGATCTTTCCTTGTATGGTCGCACATCCACCTCAACATATGCATCTCCGCCACATTCATCTTTTGAACGTGACAATGTTTTACGGCCAACACTCTGAGTCGTAAGCCGTATAATAATGCAGGCCTAATGACTGTGCGGTAAAATTTACCCTTTAGTCTATGCAGCATACCCTTATCGCATAGAAAACCCGTGGCACTTTTCCATTTCAACCATCCCGCTTTAATTCTGTGAGCCACATCTCCATCTAATTCACCGTCTTTCTTGATGATAGATCCTAAATATCTACAGAAATCTGATCCGTGAACGACTTCTCCATCAAAAGTAATGTTTTCCACCTCTCTTGATCTCACATTGCTTAACTTACACCCCATATACTCGGTCTTACTCCTACTCCTACTCAACCTAAACCCACGAGTCTCCAAAGTATGCCTCCACAACTCCAACTTCTTTTCAACCCCCTCCTTCGTCTCATCAATCAACACAATATCATCAGCAAACATCATACACCAAGGGATATCGTCAAGAATATCCCTCGTCAACTCATCCATAACTATAGCAAAGAGAAAAGGACTAAGAGCGGAACCCTGATGCACCCCAATGGTAATGGGAGACTCTTTTTCGTTCTCAACATTAGTACGTACCCTTGTGCTAGTAAGACAGAGCAACTCGAAATATTCCTGTCATGAATTCCAGGGTGCATAGAAAAACAATCTTCCCTGTATACCAATAATTGGTGTGAATGGTCCTTGCATCTAGTAGGATAAAATTTTATGTAGCACATACCTCATCCTCGTGCACTGCATCTCCATTTTCAAGAGGTTGATTTTCCTCTATATGCATGTTCTTAAAGGCTTCAACAAGATCCGTTCTAGATCTCTCCGCAAATTGCAAGTATTGATCCGCAGGAGGATAACTACCCCTGATACAAGATTAGATAAAAGGTAATTTTAAACCTCGTTACCTTGACTTACAGATTAAACTAGATAATTAATGTGTAGAAATTTAAAATCATAGTTAACTGATCAAAATGAGTGAGTTATGGAGAGCAAGCAAGTCTTAGAAATTAAACCTTGTTTCAGCCAATTTAGACTCAACGGCTAGAGCAATTTGCCAATCTTCGAATAAATTAGAGTACTCCTGGGGATCAGCCAATGACTCAGCAGCCTTGGGATTTACCTGTAACAAAGTCAAATCATCCTATTAACATTAAGAATAAATATAATTTAACAAATTAGGTACTACTTTTCCAAACCCAAATAAAAGCATATTGCAGGTCCACATCAACCTTCTAGAATATAACGATATATTCTTATTCTACCCAAAGTTAATCTACCCAAACCTGAGGGTTCCAGAATGGTTGTCAAGCACATATAGGTGAATGTCGGAAGTATATAGGCAGAATTAAGTAGTTCACATCCATCCTTATCCCAATTAACGCTACTTTGACTATAAAATTTCAATACATTTAGCAGCAAAGACATTGTACATTTGTTGCCAAAGACTCAATGAATGCAGGCCTACATATGAAAATATCATCACGCAATTGGGAAGCACATGACCTTGCTGAGATCCTTTCTCCATAAAGCAACAATTTCTGACACCTTGCTAGGAAGATAAGAACGCGCCATTAAAGCAGCCTCCGGAATTCGATTGCTGCAAATAATGTTCACTTTCAGAACGACATTTAATAGATTACAAAATAACCTCAAAAAAGGATAATTCCGGAGTTGTACAGAACCTGTCTATCAATAGCTGGAGACAGTCTTCCAGTTTACCCAGCATAAACAAGCAAAGAAAAGCAACATTATTTTTCCCTTGCTCCTTTGCTAGGCTTGCAAGTTTTACTATTCCCTCAGCATCTCCAGTCGATGAATAAAGTAGCAACATGCCACTGAAATCCATTGCATGCTTCAAGCATTCCTCAGCCATTTCAAACTGTGATGAAAGAGCACTAATCTGAGTCCTAGGAAAGGATATTCAACCTCCAGAAATCTACCTTTGACCTTGATGTGGCCTTTTTGCCATAAATTAACTAATCCTACTAGACAATTAAGATTAACATGGCGGAAATATAAGACATTTGCAATAACTAAACAGGGTGCCTCCTAAGGATAATTGTGACAAAAGTGGACAATTAATTACGACTTTAGAACCCACACATTTGAAGTCCTTCCTGCATGGCAATTTTTCGGAAAAAGAAAAAAAACTAGTATTCCAGGTTTGGAGTGTAAAGTGGCTGAGGGCATTATTTCGTAAACAAGATAAAGAGATCAGCAAAATGTATAAAGAAACAACCTTTCCACTAGACATGGCCAATTCACCCAACTGCTTCCATTTTGATTCATTATGATTTTCTGTAGCTATTTCCTGAAGAAAAGAATATTTACAGTCAGCACGACCCATACATGAGCAGCTTCATGGACATTGTGAAATGGGTCCCACTGACCTTTGCAACCTCTAACCTACCAAGCTGTATGGCAAGTTCAAACCTATAATCAGGATCAGTAGCCACTTCAAGTGCCTCTGCTATCATTCCCCGTGATTCAAGAAAGTGAGCCACACTGGAGTTTTGAGGGCCATTACAACAAATGTAAGTAGGTATGTATATAAAAAAAGGTAGAATCCAGCAGAGATATCTGCTTAGCCTAAAATAGGTTTTCAAGCTCAAAAGATATAGAATAATTAATTCAGACTTTAAAGTGTGACCTCATTACATCAGTAAAAAGTTCACAGCAAACAAGCATACAAGTATACAACGCCAACACGCAAGAGCTGACATCAACAAAATTTTATCACTCCATTGACAACTATCAAGGATTCAGGGATCATGAATTATGAATCATGATCAATTGTCAAACACTATCTTTTAAATACCTCTACTTCCTTATCAATTTTTCATGCAAAACGCTCCCTTCTAAAGCAACTTTTATGCCTAGCAAATACCCACCGCTTTCTGATGTCAACGTTTTAGTGTTGATCACCAAAGGCACGTTGTTGTTTTTTCATGGATAATTTAGCGGATATTACCTTCTAAAAGACATATTTTATGAATGTCTCCTTTTATATATCATTGAGTCTGCACCGTGTGTTGAGAAAGTATCTTAAAGAGTCTTTTAGTTAAATATTGTGGTTATTTATCCTAAAATAAAGAGAGATAATGAAAGGAGAAGCAAAAACACTGAAGGAAATGAGAAAAGGAATGGAAAAAAACCGCACGGGCATACACTGGTCAAACTCCGAGAAGTTAACTTTTTGCCAGAAAGTGAGTTAAGGAGTAGTTCATTAAGCAAGGTATTATAAGGTGGTGTTTGACAATTGATTCATTCCTATTATGTGAAAAACTAAAGCAAAACTCATAAGCAAGCTTTGACAAGAAACTAATGCCTATACCACCAAGTCTACGAATTAGAAGAGCGAAAAGACAGATTATAAGAATCAAAGCCTAAGGCAGGCTTTCCAGGTAATCAAGCGCACCTATTATGGTGCTCCTTTGGTATCGTAGGCAGGATTTCATTGGCACGTTCAAAGTCTCCACGCATCACAAGAGTCTTGTATTCAATCAAGCTAAGGAGTAATGTGTACCCTATCACACTGCAATCACAAAAGGAAGAAGACGGGATAGTTTAGAGATTATCACATAACGTTATAGGAGTCATTGTTTGCAAATCAGAAGGCAGTAAAAGCAAGCTCACTTGAATTCCTTGTCAATAAGATACACCCGACTTTGACTAGCAAGATAGCCTAAAAGGTACATCGGGCGGTCCAAGTGGAACATAGTTGTCACCTACAGCCATAATATTAACATGAGGGTAAGTTTGGGAGAAAATCTACAAATGTCCAAGATAAAAAAAATCATTTAATGGGCAAGAACAGTATCAATTAATAGGTAAGAACAAGTTATACCTCTCCACCAACACAGTAATTAAGCCTCCAGGAAGAGTTGTTATAGATAAAACAATCTCCAACCCATATTCCAGTCCTTACACGTTCATTTGTTTCATGAAGCGACTCAAATGCATCCTCTACCCCCTGCTCGTCCACTGGGCTTCCACTATTCAGATAAGATGACACTGCATCACGCTGTATAACAAGAAGATTACTACAAATTAAGTATCTCAAAACATGTATCACTAGTAATGACGGCAATAAAATAAGCAAAAAGAGCTCCGAGTTCAAACATTGAACTTCAAGATGTAGAAAGACGTGTCACTAGCAATAGCCACCAAGTCACCACTGTCGGCCCAGTAGAGGTTCTACGATGATTAACAGCAAAATGTTAGAAAGCACCCTCAGATCAGAGCATAACAATAAACACAAGCAAGTAAACACCCTGAGGCAAATGTTAGTAAGGAAATAGCACTCACTTTAACATTGACATCATCAATCCTCTGAATAAAACTGCAGTCTGCCCAGTCATAAAAGCATATAAAATCATTCGAACACATTGCCAACAAAGTTCCACCATATATCCTCTCAACAGAAAATGTTGGTCGAATAGTCTTCTTTTCCTGAAAGCAATCATAGCCATAGCACTAAGCTAACCATATCACACTAACAGAGCGTAAAATAGCAGCAATCGTGCCATGAAATACATATTGGAATGAAAGTACCGAATTTGTACACAGAATTACAGGATTACGAAATTTCTGACAGAGCCATAGCAAAGTACAATTAACAAAGGGAGATTTATGAGAAAATAATTAATAACGCTGTTAGCAATAATTTTTTTTCTTAGCAGGTATAAATAATGTAATCAATTATTTTCCCCAAGATAAAAGATTTGATCTGCAAGGCTAAACATCTTACATGAACATGTTCACTTGTTGATTTTACAATATCACAAAATGTTTCATATAATGATTGAAACTCGACAGTTGTCATAAATATACACAAAGTTCAAAACTTCCAATAAGGGTCACATTAAAACACCACCAAATGGCTGTAACAACATTTTCACCTATTGAATTACAAAAACATATTAATATCGCAACATAGTTCATATGATTCCAACTTTAGGGCTCTTATACAGAGAAATTGAAACCCCCACTGAATGACTGTAGCATGGCACAGTTGAACGTTGAAACCAAAATGGTAAAAAAACACTGTAGCAACCTATATAAAAGGTCTACCAACATTTACCTAAAGAATTATAGATGATACGATCCACCAAAAAAAATTTACTTCACCAAATCATCAAACACAAACCTGAAAATTTTTGCTGCAGATTTTGATCTTAGAGGTGCTTTCTCTAACAGCATATTCTCCTTCAGAAGACCAAGCAAACTCCAATGCCGAGCCAAATGATCTGTTCCTCCAAGCCACAGCTGTATAAATAATGTATTCTCCATCTCCACAAACTACCGCAAACCTCCCATTTGGGTTGTGCTTCAAATTCTGGAATTAACAAATGCGGTATATAAGTAAACAAAGCCAACAAACTGCTAGTCAAAACTTACATTAATAAAAGAAGAACAGCAGAACCACTGAAGTCTTAATTGAAAAATATCACTACTCCGTCAATCTAACAGTAATTGCCTTGCTTCCATTTTTGGTCATCCAATCTGAACTCAATTCTCAACTAGCAAAACCCCATGTTGATAATTGATATGTAAGAGTAAGGGTTTGGAACAGGTATAGGACGGGATAAACTGCCAACAATCTATTACCATAAGTGGTGAAGCTATTATGTGGGAATAGAATAATAAAGTTAAATTTCAATAATACCCATTCAGAAAAGATGAAGATTCTACCACCTTTTTCACTGTAAAACTTAACACACTACATTACCCACTGTTGTCAAATCTAATACAACATACCAATCACGAGAGTGAAATAAGAATTTTCATCAAACTTATTTGTAACTCTAAAGGCACTAATTCCTCAATTCTTAATCACTTGCCAATCGACTCGTATCCAGATCATGAATGGGTATAAACAAGTTACTTTTAGCTTTCGCATACTTAGCATATGAGAGGCCTTAACATTTCAGTAATGTCCAACACGACAATAGACGGAGTATCAAGTATCAGCCCCATTCGTGCACCTGTTCACGATAGGCTACTTCTCAATCATAAGAAAGTAACTCACCTGTGGGTAAAGATCGCAGGAGCCCAATTCCTTCACTGCCAACGGCAGCCGTTCACCATCAGTCACCTGATAACACAAGCAGGTGACAAAGCGGAAATACAAAAACAATGTTTGTTTTACAAGGATCCTAGTCCAATACAAGTGCAATCAGATATAAACCTCATAACCAGCACCAACACGTCTGATATCAACTGTTTGAATTTCATTATGCCTTGCCCATATAATCTTCCCACTGTTATCCATGCTTGCAACAGGTATTTCACGACCAAGCTTTACCATAATGGTTCCTTCATCATAACCTATCACAACACTGCATGCGAATATAGAGAAAATAGCCATGTTAAAGATAATGGCATCCAAATAGAACATAGCAACTACGACCTAAGAGATATCAACATCGATAATCTTTTTTTGCACAAATTTAGTAGCAAGATGACGAAGCAATATTGGTAGGAGATATAGAAAGAAGATATATGCAGAAAAGAACAGATGAACCACGTACAAAAATAACAGTGGTAAGTAAAGCTGCCAAAATACGTCAACTAAACATACAAAATAAATGATTCTGCTGATGAGAACTTACCGACGAGAGGTCTTGATGTATCCAATTGCCCAAACCCTTTCAAGACCATAATTAAGGGTATTCTCAAGTCTGTAAACCAAACTCGGTAAATTAGAACTCCATAATCAAATCACACCACTGAATTTATGATGACATGGCTTAAGGAGAAATATATTAAGAGTGAGTATTTTACAATTACTTGACTTCACAAGATTAAGCTATCAGATCTAACGGTATAAGAACTCGTCTGTTACGCTACATTATGGCCATTACATAACGGATTTTCAGAGTGCCGTTCCGTTACTTCCCGTTATATGACGCCAATCGACCATTCGAGCGACAACTGATAGTTGAAATAATAGCCAATTTTTACCAATATTTCAGCTACTTAATCTATTTTACCCTACGTTGTCGTAGAAAAAGGAAGGTCAACAGGCGCGTTTGCAAATTGTGTATTGGTGATAAAAGATCTCCTGAAAGAGGACTTACATGAAATATCAACTCAAATTTCAGAATTCAAGTTAATATACAAACATTAGTTAAAAAACTTTTAAGTTTACACCCACAGATACCGCGACCAGTAAAATTACATCCGCAACATCCCAACACAACAATTTTTTAACCATTACAGGAAATGTGACCGCCTCCGCGTTTTGTACAATTGTACACATGTGTAGACCAGCAAAATATGATGAACAGCAATCTGTCTCAACTTCGGAAAACATGAAGGTAGATAAGGAGAATCTCCCTCCTGGGATTCAAATTCCCACCACCAAGGGAAAGCATTGGCTGTCAACCAGCTGAGACATCCTTTTATCTCAAGCAGTAAAAAACTTGGAACAACAAAGTCACCCCCATCTCCAAATTCTTACACTATAACAGAATAAACTATGGAGTCTAGTACTAACCTGTAAGTAGTTGAGTGCCATATGCGAACAGTCCCATCCTCAGAACCAGTAATAATTATGGGAAGTGCGGGATGAAAACACACTGCAGAAACATTGTGTGTGTGCCCTTCCAAAGTCTGAACGCAGCTTTTTGTCTGATAATCCCACACCTGTGTCGCATATGAGATGTGAGTGTCTGAGATAACAGAAACCAGGTAATCTTAACTAACAAAATAAATCCATGCCATGGCAGATGGTCAAACCTTTGCTGTGTGGTCATCAGAACCGGTGATTAAAAATGGTTTGTCACCACCAGTAAAGTAATCAACGCAATTTACTCCTTTCAAATGGGCGTCCAATGTAAAATTTGGATCAGGTGAGCCAAGATTCCAGATCTATGTTATTTTCAAACAGATGTTAACATGCTGATCATTCTAGAAATGAGATGAACAAAACAGAGAGAAACATAAAAGACCTTTATAGTACGGTCAAGAGATGCACTAGCAAAGGTGTTGGTATCTTTGGGGTTGAAAGTGACTTGCATCACGTAGTGGGAATGACCTTCAAATATTTGAGTGCAAATCCAGCCTTTGTCCCAATCCCAAAGCTTAATGAGCATGTCATCAGATGATGACAACACATAAGGGAGTGTGGGATGCACTGCTACACACCTAATGTAATCAGTATGAGCCTCGAAAACTTTGACTTTGTCCATTGTATTGTAGTTGTAGACACGTATAAACATATCATCAGCTCCAGCAACAACCCATTGTTTCCGTGAAATAAACTTGGCAGACCTAACTGTAATAGGTTAAAAAAGAGAAATAACATTTAATTATGCTTCAGGACTAGTGTTGTTATAAAGGAGAGGCACAACAATGAGCCATGAATGAAATGTGAAAAGGACATGATATACCTGGTAAATCAGAGACTTCAAATGACTTTGCTGTTGTCTGTAAGCAGCACCAATTGGATAAAAAAAATTAGCCATTCATACACATCGGTATGTTATGCATCTTTTTAATTTAATAAAGTGCACCATTATACAATTTGAAGGTTCAATAATCCACACGCACTACGAGTAGTAACAAAGTAGCTCCAAATGGTTAACACATTTCAAGTAGGGTCGAACTGAGAGAAGCAGAGAACTAGGGTCAAGATACGGTGAGAACTCATATATCAGGGAGAACTCGTGAGAACTCCCTCGAACCCCTAGATCAAGAGTATAGATGAATCATATAAAGTTATTTTTAATCGTTCTCACACTTTATTAGGTCAAATTAAAAATGATTTATCAATTACATTAAAAAAACGTGTACTAATTGTACAAAAAATCTATACATACGCTAAAATATGTACTAGATACCCAAAAAAATCTATCTGTACGCTAAAATATGTACCAGATACACAAAAAATCTATTACGTACACGAACATTATACACTGTGTATCACCAACGCTGCCGTCATTAGCTAAGGGAATTATGACCAATAAATATGTTCCTAACCATTAAATACTACGACAAAATCCAGTGTCTTTTTAAAACAAAATATTTAAGGATCCTCAAAGTTCTTACTGAGTTGTGGATTCTCAAATTAACTTGTTTCGATAGAACTATTACATTCTCAAAATCCAGTGTCTTTTTAAAACAAATTGATTTTGGCCTCGCTTTTTTAAGTGCAGCATGCATAATTGATGCATCATCAAACGAACAACGCTCTTCCACCTCCTTACTGCCATATATGTTTCTCGTTAAAAAGTGAACAAGCAAAATTTAAGAGGAGCCTGACTACTAATAATTGCTTTATATCAATACCAATCTAGACAAGCCAATCATAAATTTTGTCAAACGCAACATTACAAGACTACATCTGAAAGCTACTACTGCAGTCCAATAATGATAGACCACATTGTTATCTTTTCCTGGTTCACAATTTCACATTACATATCGATATATCGATGCCATACCCCAGAGTTTTAAGTAATATGGTATATTAGTAGGGAATCACTGAAATTCTGCTTGGTTTATAGCAACAATTTGTTTATGAATTACATTAAAATTACAACTTTCGGTAGGATCATATGGATTAAAAGCATGTAGCTTAACAAAGTACGTGAAGTAGTAATTAAGTAGACCGTAATACAAGCCTACAACCTTTATAACTAAAAATACCTGCTCATGAGAACAAACTTAACCAAGCCAAAATACCCAACGGGATCAATATTTTGGTGACAAAGGGACTACAAGAAAAGGCAGAAAATGTTGGATAGATATGCATCGTGTAGTCTAATCCTCAAAAGAGAGTTTGCTATGTAGCTCATTCATATATTTGGCCATCATTTTGTAAGGCTTCTTGCCATCTCACTATGTAATCTTAAACAGTCTGAGCACCTAAAATCTCCGTGATATGTCTAGATAGCATTAACAATGAACCACAACATTTAACACTTAGTCTGTTTGGCTTTTGTACCTAAGGAAATCCATGTAAAAGGAGTGCAATATAACACATTACCAAAGTGCCTCGAAAACATTTCTATGTGAATACAGGAAATGTTTTCTGATGAACCATAGCAAAAATTACATCACGAAGAGTGAAAACAGACTGCTATTCCACAATATAAGAAATATGTGCATACAGTTTAGCGAGTAATGTTACAATATTCCTTCACAATTCAAAACAAATAATAATCAATCTTAGGGTCCAAAAAATCTAAAAGCTGTGTAAAACGTCAAAAAATGATGAAGCACCCCAAACGAAACATGCGTCCAGATATGTGTTCTCTATTACTTAGAGACGTGTAGTTGCGCAACAATAATAATGTTACGGACTTAAGGTCAATACCTTAATAGCTCAAAGGCTCTTGACTCATTCGATTGTATAAAAACAGCCTCACCCGAGTGCTGACATAGAGAGATGAGGTTGAATCTCAATGACCCATCATGAAATTGGGTCGAGAATTGCATTAAATGGCGGTACTTCAAAATATAAGAGGAGCAAACTAAACTATTTAGTGAGTTTTTCTTACTCGAAACATTTTAGATTCCGAATACCATGATTGGGCCCCAAAAAAAAAATCGGAAGTTCCACAAATCATATCTATAGATGGACGTATGCTAACACCACGACTAATGCACTAATATGCTACGTTAATATACTTCAATACAATATCTCAACGACTAAATCAGGTTTACTGGTTCAGAAACTAAGTCACACTACACGACTTCCTCCTCATACACCTTTGAAAAGTGAGATTACAAATCTACTTTGTTAAGACTTAAGAGTGCCAGACGTTTAACTACCGATAATGCCATCATACCATGCATCTCAGTCCACAACTTCCACTAACAGTACCAACGATATGTCAGAAAAAAATTCTCAAAATTCTGCCTAGCGCACGCATGATTCTAATTGATCATTAAATCAGTTCTACATCACAATCAAATCCGACGCCACCACATGAAAAACAAAATAAAAGAGTAGAAAAATCAAGGATGACATTTTTTTGTCCTAACCTGTGATTGATAGTTCCAGATAACAACACTTCCAGAATATAAACTCGTCAAAATCCTACAAAAAATTATAAGATTTCATTAAAATGACAGCATTATTACTATCAATCAATGCAATTAGCTGAAATTGATGTTTAAATTAAATTAGAGGACAAATTCACCATGGTTCAGTAGGATGTAAATCCACAGACTTAACTCTCTCTGATCTTTGCGCAAATTTCCTCTGAACAAAACCGAAACGGAAACCGCAATAATCAGCATCAAAAATTAACACAAAATTGTAAATTTAAATCAATTAATGCAATCAAATTACCTTCATTTCGAGTCGGAGAGGCTGATCCGCAATCGAAATTAACACAAAAACAAACAAAACAACTTATTAAATAAATCGAACAATTGAAATAAAATCTAAGGGAATTGGAATTGAAAATGTAGGATGAAGAAACGCACCATTTTGAATTAATTAAAAGTTATCCGAGGAATCGAAGTTGAGTGGATTTGTGATTGATGAATTCGCGAAACCCTAGAAATTAGGGAGAAGAGTTGGGTGACCGGAGGTACGGCAATCGCAGGGAAGAGATGAGAAATGGGAGAGGGAAGAAGGAAGGAAGGGGTGATTCGAAGTGAAAGAAGACGCGAAATGTTAACGGTTTACGAGCTTTGTTTGGTTGTGCACTCGTGTTCTCTTGGATATTACTGGCTCAATGATGTCATCGGACTGATTGTATCAAGTACGTGCGATTTACGAACGACTTTTTGTAAGTTTGCGGTAAAATTATTGGAGTAAGAATTAGAGTTGTTCATCCGTCCATTGAATCGGGCTTATTTTGTCCGCTAAATAAGCAGTTACGGATAAGGCATCTTAAGAAAAATATAAAGGTCTGGCCTATTAACCCGTGCCAAACCTGCTAACCCGCTTGTCCGTGGGCCAAAAATTTAACGTGAGCCCGGCCCATGTCCGATTCAAGCCCGCATTTGATCACCTCTACGTACAATACGATTTTTATATACAGGCATGATATTAGAGTTGGCAAGTCTAGCTCGACCCGAGTGACCCGGCCCGAACGCAATAGAACCCAAGAATTTTGCGAATCGAAACCGACCTGTTGGCGACCAAGAACCATATACGATCCGATACTCAGTGATCTGAACCCGCATCGAACCATTCCCGATATTGACCCGATTAAATTGATAACCTGACAATTAATAAGCTTAACATTGATCAAAATGAAAGTGATCTTACAATAATATAAAAAGGCTTGTTGAGCCTCCATTGAAGTGACATGTGCCACCTCTCAATTTCTTGTCACATAACCTCTATAATTAATAAAAAAACAACTAGTTTAAGTTTCCGTGAAAATCACGGGACTTTTCGAGTTTTTTATTAATAGATATTAAAAAAAAATACTACTTTTTGTAGCGGTACATCCTCTATTAGTATTTTTTTTAGTTGTCATCCTCTATTATTTTCATTTGACTTTTTTACCCGAATAATATCGTTTTTGTTCGATATCTAAATGATATTTGTCTTAGTCTACAACTTTAAATGATTATACTATAAAAATAGTAAGTATGTAGGACTAACCATAGTTATATACTTATATTTTGATTGTTTGAAAATAAGAATTAAAAATATTTTTCACTCATTTTCTCTTAACCACTGTAACGTCGAATAATATAAGAACAATTTAAATGAGATTGTAATAGATAAAAACATCGATATCCATTCACCATTCTCACTTTACAAAAATCACAATTATAAGATATTTCACTATTGGGTAGTCAAAATACAAACAAAATATAATTTTACCTTTTTCTAACCGACTCATGAAAATATGAGAAAAACTTTACTTAGGTTGTTAATAATGTCAATCCTAAAAATTTCACGACCCATTGTCAATTAATGAATACATTAAAAACTTGCCAAAACATTGTATCAATATTAAAAATATACGAGACTAAAAAGTTAAGGTTAACAATAATCTGATCACTTCATCAACATTCACCATTGTGAAGAACGGACAACACGATACAAATGCTTGTTAGATTCTTCTCTGTTCTACTTTCCCTCTTATCTCTTCATTTCCTTCACTCATTGGACTATAACCCGCTATAAAGAAAAGATAGGAAAAAATTTTAAAATCAATCAAATGAAAATAAATAGGTAAGGAAACATAGTTTTCCGTCATTTTTTTGGTAGCAATGTGTTAAATTTCTTATCAATTGATCTTATTTTATAGGTAAAATTTGGTGAATTGGTTTTATTACGGTAGGATATGAAAAGTTTGGTATTAAGGATGGAGAATTTGTGATTTTAAAGTATAATAATGTTTGGGAGATGGAGGCTTACCATTTAATTAGTATATTGATTAATAGAAGTACTTTGCCTTTTTGTATTCCATTTTTAATTTATTTTTAAAAAAAATGATTTAAAGAGGGAGAAATTGTGATTATAAAGTTGAGTAATGTTTTGGAAGATGAAGGTTTACAACTTGATTAGTATATTGACTACTATTGTGCTTGTATTTTTAACTATTTCTTTTAAAAAATTTAATTTAACATAGAATTGTACCTCGTCATGTGTCATCTTATTAGTTACTCAATGTAGCCTTTTATGCATCAATTAGTACCTTAACAAAATACAAAAAAAAAAAATTCAAATTAAATATTTTAATTGATGCCCATTATTACATCTTCATTACCTACTCTTTGTAATCTATACAATAACATAAAGGCTACATTGAGTTAACTAATAAGATGACACATGACGAGGTATTTTTGAGAATAAAAAATATTCATATTAAATACTCTATCATATTCTCAATAACTTAAAAAGAAAATAGAGAAATTATCGTGAATAGACAAATATAGAAATATAAAATGTTATTCAGAATAGCTGGAGGATCTTCTGACATACTCTAATACGACATTTACCCAATACCAACAAATTTAAACAGCAAACTTGTATATCTGCAAAAACACATCGCCAAAATTTGTCCGAAGCAACCACCTTCCCCACAACGCAACGGCACTCTCAAGTCTCAACCACATAGTGAACAACCACCTTCAACCTAAACCCTAATCCGAGGTATCTTAATTCTATCCCCAATTTTATTCATTCAAATCTTTCTTTATTGTCTTATTTTCCTTATTAGAGATCTTTTTTAGTTCATTAAAACCCTAATTAATCAAAATTATACTCTTATATCTATGGAGATCGATAGAGTTATCTGATTTTGCCGATTTATTTAGTGCATTGTTCTTCGATTTTTGAATTTGTTGTCTGCTTAATGTTGGAGCTTGATGTTCGTTTGAATCTGCGTGTTTAGATATTTGATTGATCGCATAACTTTAGGGTTAGTGATTCTCGATTGAATTTGCTTAATTACAGTTTAAGAAGTTAAGGAGGAGTTAAATTAGTAGGATTTGAAGGAAAAAAGCAAGTAAACATGGGAGAAAGGAAGGTTCTTAATAAGTACTACCCACCGGATTTCGATCCGTCGAAGATACCCAGAAGAAAGCAGCCCAAAAACAAGCAGATGACGGTTCGAATGATGTTGCCCATGAGTATTCGTTGCAACACGTGTGGTAATTATATTTATAAGGGTACCAAGTTTAATTCCAGGAAAGAAGATGCTGCTGGAGAGGTACCCTCTTTTTCTCTCTGTTTGATTCTTCAATCTTTGCCTATAAGTAGTTTTGCCTAATAGTAGTGGGCATAGTGTATGCATAATAAAATGATGCTGGCAGTTTCAAGTTGCAAGGAGTGTGTGATTAGTTTGGTATCTTTGTTTTAGTTGCCCTACCCTGTTGACTGGCTGCAATCGGTAATTGTTTTCGTCTAACTGTTGTTTCTCACTTGAAAACTGCACAGAATTACCTGGGTATCCAAATTGTGAGGTTTTACTTTAAGTGTACCAAATGCTCTGCGGAGATAACAATGAAGACTGACCCGAGAAATTCTGATTACACTGTTGAAGCGGGTGCATCCAGGAACTTCGAGCCTTGGCGAAATAAGGATGAGGTAGCTCGTGCTTTGTTTTTTTTTGTTAATTTGGCAGTTCTCTTTTCAAACTATATTTACCTTTATGCTCTTATATTTCTAATGGTTGGTTAATGTTACTTTGTCATTGATTTTTCTTGTTTTCTTGCATAATGTATGACTTCAGGAATTAGACAAGGAAAAGAAAAAAAGGGATGCAGAAGAAATGGGGGATGCCATGAAATCTTTGGAGAATAGAACATTGGATTCAAAACGTGAGATGGATATTATGTCTGCTCTTGACGAGATGAAATCTATGAAGGTATTGTTTAGATGTTGATTTCATTTAGCTCTGTGGAATGGCTTGTTTCTGTGCAAAGTCTTTGTTTTAGTGGACATGTTTGATTTATGGCTTTTCGCATTGGTTCATATTCCAACGAAATGTGAATTCATTCCTACATATTTTGTATATGTATTACGTTGTAAAATGAGTTTTGGTTTAAATCATCCATATTACAGTGTAAAAACTGCGTTACGTGTATAAGCAACTGGGCTTCTGTTTGTATTTGTCTGTTCCTAATTACTTCCTATTGCATTCTTGGATTTGTAGGGCTCACTTACATTTTATTTACTTAATTGCTCTTTATTGGCGACATTGTGAAGTTGGTTCAATCGAACAATAAAGTTTGCCTTATTTGCCATTTGGTGTGTATTTGGCAAATTTCTTTTAGTAAATTTGAAGGGTGTGAATTTACTTGTCTCATTTGGTGGCCTAGTTATCTATTAATATTTATGTGTATTCTGAGTGTTGGGATTTGATATTCGATGTTCATTTGTTTTTCTGATTGGTTTATTATTTATTTATAACTTTTCTTGTCATTTGTGTTGGCCTCTTACAGAACATAGTGCACTACCTGATAGTTCTTGGCTTCTTGTAAAGAAAATAACTTTTCTTGTCATTTGTGTTGGCCTGTACAGAGCATTTTTGTTGGCCTTATAATGAAGTTTCTTGATAGTTCTTGGCTTCTTGTAAATTAATTGCTTTTTGTTCGTTGCTAAACTTTTTTCTTTCCTTTTTCAGTCAAGGCATGCGACAGTCAGTGTAGATGATATGCTCAAGGCTTTACAGCGCACTGGTGAAGATGAAGAAGAGGATCCTAATCTGGTAAATTTTCATGCACATTTGTAACTTGCATGTAGATTTTTTTGTACACTACTTATGTAAGAGCTCAAGGCTATATTAACTTGAGATTGGTGGGGCTCTTACTAGGTGGTTGGTTATTGACATTCTTTGTTGTCTAGCTAATTGTCTTCTGTCATTTTATTTTCTTTAAAGTGAGTTTGAGTGAGTTAGTTCTGACATTAATAAACTATGTTAACAGGAACAGAAACTTGATGAGGCAGATGAAGCCCTAATCAAATCAATTTTTCATGTAAGTGTTTAACTTTACAAGCTTAACACTTGTTTAATAGATTACTCCCTGTTCTCTGAAAGCGCTACATCGATGAACGGCTCCACTTACTTTTAGCACAAATATCTAGGAGAGCATGTGGAGTAAGAAGTTTTAAGGGGCTAGTTTAATTAGGCGGGCCACAAGTAAAATGTTGCTATTTTGCTTAAAAATACACCTCACGACAAACTTTTCAATAAAGCTATAAATCAGTGAATTCAGTTGAATGACTAAAAATAAATTGGGGCATTACTAAATACAGGAGGGAGTTGCTCTTCAGAGTTCAGACCTTTCTCTCTAACAGATGTTGCAAATTATTTGACTCTGTATCTTGATTGTTGTAATTAACTGAATTATTGTGACAAATTTTATGAAGGCCCCCAAAGAAATTGTAAAAAGGATTGATGATGATGAGTGGGATGATGATGACGACTTTAGTAAAGATAAAACAGCAGAGGACAGTGTCAAGGTATGTCTTTCAGTCATCTCAATTTACGGTTACCCTCTGCTACTAGTAACCATGTTCCTCTAATATTATTTCTCAAATTCTCACTGAGGTTAGGTATATTTCAGTACTGTTCGATGATTGTGTGCATGCCATGTTTCTGAACAAATCACAGTTTGAGATAGGCATGATTTAGGCATAAATATAGTGGGAGACTCATGAAAAAGCTGTTTTGTTAATTGAAAATTAATGTATGATAATTTTAGATTAGGTAATGTCACTTATTGCTACGGTTAGGATGTTATTATCCACTGTCACAACTGGCAAGACATATGTTCTGAAGAAAAAAGACTTTGCCCACTCACATGCACACTTTATGAATTCATTGTCCTATAGATTGTTAAGACAATCATCCCTTTACGATGAACGGCTGTATGCAACCGTAGTCTTTTGACTGGAGGTTATTGATGAAGAAATTAAATTGTTTTAGGTAGATGCTTTTGGAATGTGTCTGCGAAAGATTATTTATTTATTAATGTAAAACTATCAAGTAGCGCACAGTTGGTCGTCTTGATATTAACAGCCTTCTCTCTGGTTTCTTCCTCTTAGTAGTGGCGGTGGCGGTGTTCGATCATCAGGCTGTTCTTTTCTAATAGTTTTCCGACTCATTCGTATGCTTACCGGTGGACTTTGTCTACATTGCCGAATACTGAAGTAGTTATGACAAACCCCTTCGTTCAGCCGTACATTGATCACCATCATCTTTCCATTTTTTGGCATAATATATCTTGTATTTTTTCTAACCGTACCTTTGATAATCAGTTCTAACTTCTAACCTCAGAAATAAAAACAGAAAGTTTGAGTGGCGGTGACTTGGTGAGCTTGGTAGCATGTTCATAGATGTGTATTGTAAATGGGGTCTCTGGTAACATATTAGGCGCTCAATTGTACATCTGCAAGAAAGGTAACCTGATAATTAGCTTGTTAATGGTGCTAAGTGCTATATTACTGTTATGTATGGACCCAAGCAATAAAGATAGTTAGATAACTATGTTATTTATAGGATAATGATGGATGGAGTGTTTTGCTTTTAATGATCACTTAGGTTCCTATGTTAGAGGTTAGACATAGTACTCCCTCCGTTCCATAATGTGTCGTTTTAGAAAAAAAAATCAAAATTTTCTTTTTATATGTCGTTTTGCATTTTTCCATGTATTACATGGTATTTTTATTTTTCAAAGCACTAAAAATTAGGAAAAAGAGGTAATCTGAGCCATTTTATTGGTGAAAAAAGTTTGTTTTTCTAATTTCAAAGGACATATATAAAACATAACTAAAAATACAACATTTTCCAGTACGTTCTTAATTCATGTGTAATAATCTAAAATGACTTATATTATGAAATTGAGGGAGTATATAACTATGTGCTCTTGGCTTAGAGTGCTATATTCTGATTTGATAAGCTTTAAGTTTGATAGTTAACAGGGATGTTGAGAACGGTTACGAACTTAAGGTGGCGATAATTGTCATCTCATATCGAATGTTACAAGTAGATAGAGGATTGATTTTATCGGAGAGTGGAGAAAAATGACGCTTTGGGTCAATTTGTACACTATTGATTTTGTGCTTACAAGTCTACCACTTTAGTTTGCATTTCTGGTGTCTTGATCTGTAAAATATTTTCTGTGATGTGAGTTAACATATGGATTATGTGATACAGAGACGCAAGACTTCTGGGGATGTAGGGAATGTAGGGGCACCGACAGATATATTGGCAACAGAAGATTCCAAAGTGGACTCAAAGAACTCAGGTTCAGATTTTTACATTTCATTTCTTCTTTTATGTCATTATGTACTGATTTTGTGTGGGTAACTCTTATTTTTACAACATTATGCTTTCTGAGTTGAGTTTGCTGGGTCCACATCTAGTCTGTTTTTGAGTGATGGAATGATTGATTTACATGTTTAAAATGTTCAGATGATATTAGTGGTTGCAAAAGAGTAAGTTTTGAAATAGTGAATAAAGCAAAATGACTTAAACTTGTTGCGCATTCCGTACCACGGACAGTAGGCAATACACGATTTTATTATCATGTTATGACCTTACAGATCGGGAAAAAGTTTCTGTGTGTCCTACTGTCATAAGGTTCGGCTGAATATATCCAAACCCTTATAGTCCGCTTTTGCATGGGCCCTTAAGAGTTGCAACACTAGGATAATGTTATAAAATAAAGTGATGCTGCGTGAAACGGTCTAAACAAGCCCGATGTTTATGTATTCCAAATTTATTTTAGGTAATTGTTGCTCCCTTCGGCCACATGTAAGATTGTCTCATATGAGCTTTTGGTGGTTTTGCAGATTCCTCGAGTGGTAAACCCATCATCAAGCCTCCAACGATCATATTTAAGGTGAAGAAAAAACAGGAGGAGAACCAAATCTGCACAAAGAAAGACGAATGCAAACAGGAAGTGCCTGAGAACAATGTTGGTAGCAACGTACTAAATTCCCTTGCCCAGTATGATAGTAGCGAAGATGATGAATAGAGTTGATGACGTTGGGGTATTTTGTTTATTTTCGGGGATCTTTTCCTCGGATGATGAATAGAGTTGTAGTTTCTACTATTTTGATGTAGTGTACATAACCCTTTGTTATTGATACGAGTTTCAACAGTCAATTGTACCAGTAAGTAACATGATGATATTTGTAACTGTTGGTAGTGACATGAAGCTATTTAATTCGCGCATTGCGTATATTAGCAGTTTACAGTAGCTTCCATTAAGTAAGAACATGTTATTTTCCTTTCCTTTCCTTTCCGAAATTGGCTGGGCAGCTCATTTTGGATTGAAGATTATGTACTTCTGTTTTTCTTGAATTCCATTTGGTTGGCCGATTAATTATACAGATTTACATTTTGTAATCAAAATATATACTCACCAATATACTAGAATATACTCTGGAATTCTGTATATATGAACCTACTAACCTATAACTGGGCAGATAAATTGGAAGAGCAGAATTGTACACAAATTTACCATTCTGTCAAAATTTGCTTAAATTTTACTGCTGCTGTTTATAAAAATTGTCACCTATAACTTTATGTATAATAAACATGATAGAAGAACATGATAGTGATTAGATGGATGTTTTTTTTTTTTTTTTGGCAACCGTAAAATTATAATTTTTGGTGATCCAAGGGAACCCCCGAACACTCTACAAGTCTGGGGATCAGGTAAGTCGTCAAGATAATCCTTGATGGGGGGTAACCGCAGCACTCCCGTGTAGGGAGTCGGACCCGGGACCTCGTCATTGCAACGCTTTGAGACACTGCCGCGCTGCACTACACTCAAGTCACTTTGATTAAAAAGAGAATAATCCTTATATAGATGACATTTGACTCATTTGGTTAAATGCATTCGTATCAACACTGTCTTGGACTCTACATTTGGGCGAGGGTGATTCTGTAAGTTTATTATTCAGAATTTATAACACAACACAAAGAATCGGGGGTTCTTTTTAGTCCAAGTACATCTATGAGATCAGCGCAGAAATGTATTCAGACCTTAAAAATTCTAATAACAATAATGGACTAGGAAATTATTTAGGAATAAAAACTGATTTCGGGAACTCAAGAAAGGAGATTTTTAACACGGTTTTAGACAAGATTAAGAAGAGAATCACCTCTTGGAATGTCATCTTCTTAACACCAGCTGGTAGACGACTAACCCTGATTTGTTCTATTCTGTCTACCCTTTCAAATTTTATTCTATCGGTACTCAAAATACCGATAAGTGTGGCAGATAGGATTAACTCCTTGTTGTCACATTTCTGGTGGGCAGGGAACAAATCATCTAAGTCTATACATTGGTGTAGTAGGAATTTTTTGAGTTTTCCAAAATCCGAAGGAGGTCTAGGAATTAGAAACATTAAATGTACTAATCAGGCACTTTTGGGGAAGGTAGCATGGCGTATTCTTCATGAAATGGAGACTCTTATCAGTCAGGTTTTCTATGATAAAATTATCCAGCGTGACAACCTGACTGATATTAACTCTATTAAAAGGTGTACGCGCACATCATGGGGAAGGAAAAGCATCACTCATGGGCTGGAACATATCATTCCATATTTAGGATGAAAGTTTGGAATCAATTCACAACTAAATATATGGAATGATAAATGGATTGATGGTGAAGCCCCTCCTCATATAACGTCTTTTGGATTTCACCCTCCTATTCAAGCGGAACATTTAAAGGTCGGGGATCTAATTAAGGATTCAGCTACTTGGGATATAGAGGCAATTGAAGAACTTTTTGAGCCAATATGGACTAACAAAATTAGGGCTATGCCAATATGCCAATCTAGAAAGAAGGATTATCTATTTTGGACAAAATCAACCACGGGTATCTACACTGTTAAAAGTGGATATGCACTTGCTCTGAAGACTTACATGGAGAAACATGGATCCGACATGGATCGGCATAGAATAAGTAATTCTACTCGGCACTTCTGTAGGAAAAAACTGTGGCATTTACCTATATCACAAAAATGGAAGACATTCCTATGGAAAGTGGTTACTAACACGCTTCCCCTACGGAATGAATTTATAAGAAGGCAAATTGCTATAGACTTTACATGCCCGCTTTATAAGGAAGCTGTAGAGACTGGAGCTCATCTTTTCCGTGACTGTGAACTAGTTAAAAGGATATGGACCTCATCTTCTCTGGGAATCTCGGTTTCAAATAATCATTACGTTGGGATTGAAGAATGGATAATTAACTGGTTCAATTACTTTACGACATTAAAAAGTGATGACGGGTCAAGCATGATTACTTTCACGTCTATCCTATGGTGTATATGGTGTATTCGCAACAAGATTGTATGGGAAAACCAAGGTTACTCACCGATACATTTCTTCAGGCTTCAAGAAATGGAAGCTGCTTTGGCTATCAAGGCAATGATATATCAAAAAAGTCAAAGGCTAAATGAGGACATCTTAAATAATGATGATATAAATAGGACGAGAGATAATATTAAAAATTTCTATCCGTTCTTCATGGTTGGAAAGGAATCAGGATGCAATATTACACGAATTAAAGTTGACACCAGTTGGACTTACAACCCTAACACATCTTATGGATGGGTGGTTTATGGCGCCAATAGTACTCCTTTATTCACAAGTGCTACTAAAATGAAAGCTGAGTGTGCATCACAGGCGGAAGCCATTGGTATTCGAGGAGTGCTTCAATGGGCTCGAAATCAATCAATCAACCACCTTCATGTTCAATCTGACTGTCTGCAGGTTCTCAATCAAATTACGGGAGTTGATCAATCACAACATATGACAGTGGATATCATCAAGGATATTGAAACTTTGTTCCCTTTCTTTCATTGTCTATGTTTTAGTTTTATCCCTCGCAACCTTAATAAGTTAGCGCATGTGCTAGCGAAAGGGGCGATGGACTGATGAAATGAACCTTTACTGCTGCCGAAAAAAAAAAAAAAACACAAAGAATCAAGTAAAATAGTATCTTAATAAGAGTATGTAAAAAATAAAATGGATTAAGAGAATACAATTTAGAATAAAATAAAATAAATAAATACTCCAACAAATTAGCTCGGAGTATTTATTTTGGTAGAAAGAGGACTCATCCCAAAATTGGCCTCTAAACAAATAGAATAAAACTACATACCATTTTTAATGTTAAATAGCAAATAATTTTAGTGATTAATCACTTGTATTGGGTTGTCTTTTCGGCTAACATCTACTCTCTTGTTCTTTAATTTGATCTCATCAAAACATATTTCTTGTTCACGACAATCTTCAGAGCAAAATGACTTGTCACCCCTGTAATGAGTTCAACAAATAATTAGGGCGAGCTATTGAGGGATAAGTTCTTCCAGCGATTTCATAATTTTAAGCTAAAAAAATCCATTATTTCGTGACAATATCCCGACCAAATCACAATCACTATTCGTTGTTAATATTATTATTTTAAGCTAAAAAAATATTCATTGTTAATATTATTAGAAGCTATTATAAAACAACGCGAATTTTCAAATAACACAGGTTAGAACTCACAAACATTATTTGATTTTTACAATGTACTCGTATTTGTATTACACTCGTACTTAAGATAAAATTACAAAACATTGTGAGAAATGTTGAGGCAATCTCAAAAACCAAGTAAAAATAAATCTCCATTTCTGTATTATGAAATCTCACATGTGACAATTATAACAAAATATACAAAAAAAGGTATGTTAAGGAAGAACGTACATACCTATATATATAAATATCTTGGGTATGATCCAATTTCTTCATGCAAGAATGACAATTGCTCATGAACTCTCTCGGAGGAGAAATGTAGTCATCATCCGAAGAAGCAACTACACAGAAGCTTACCGTTTCCTTTGCCTTCTCTTCTTGACGACATTCGACCACATCACCATTAACATAACTTGTAAAACAACCACCAAACTACAAGTTAGTATGTCATTTCAATAAAACTACTCCAATTTCCTATTGAAAAGTGTAGAGTTTATTAGCGTAGATATATCCGCTTTTACATATGGTATACGTGTTTCAAAATATGTGAAGGCCGGGACTTGAAAGAACACGCTTATAGAATCAAATGGAATGGAGGAAGTAGAATAAAGTTTATCGAAGGTTTTGAAATAAGGTACATACCCATTACTGTTAAAGAAACTCTTGTTACTACTCATAATCCTAGAATGATGATCACTTGGTCCCTCATCAGTCCCTAGAGTAGGAATAAACAAGGATTTGTCTCCTATGCCGTCTTCCTCAAGTAAGTGATTCGTAGATGAATAGCTCGAAATGTGATCATTAGATAGCAACAGTGGCCTATGAACCACATTTTTCGCGGTCTTATGGATATTGGCATGCTCTGGGTCTGGGTCTGGCTCTGAGACAAGATCATCAGTCCTCAAAATCGCAACACCAAGACCGACCTTGTTAGGGACCCATCTCTTAAGGGTCTTGGTCGGTTTGGGTGGTCTTGGTGTCACAAAGTTGGATGGGTCTGGAGGAGGGGCCGTGGGTTTAAGGGAATTGCAAGCGTCGACAAAAAATTGACCACTGAAAACCCGACTAGACATCCATATAAAAGAGCTAAAGCCTTGTTTTGAACCATTAGGTATTGGATTTTCCATGCTCTCAACCTTGTGATTTTCTTCTGATCTTGTCCTCTTCCATGACAACATCCTGCAATTATCACATATTCACATTGTAAGAATAAAATTGAAAAAAAAGGTTGCTCATAGTGTTTGCATATGAAAGACTTGATGCTATCAAAATGATGGAACTATAATATATCTGAAATTTACTTACTGAATCAAAATATAATGACAAACATAGGCGTAGATAACTCATAGAGCTGGCAAAAGCTGACCTGACCTACCCGAAACCCGACTCGATAGAACCCGAAAATAGGGTGTATCGGAACCGACCCAACCCGACCCGAGGCCAACCCAAACCCGGCGTAAACCGACCCGACCCGTGCACCGATATTGACTCAACACGATAGATGACCCGATAATGAACTAGCTTAATAATGACTAAATAGGACCAAATTGACATTTATCGTAGTTATTTAGGTTTAACACAAAAATACTAGCAGAATTAGACTTCAAAATTGAGGGTGTAAAATCACGAAGAAATACTATCGTAATAAGATAAACTAGAAAACAAACTCAACATTTTAGATGAAATTTCATTTTGTCGTAGCTAAAAGAGGCTACTATGGGCTAGTGGCCTAGTGCCCATACTAGCCCCCTTGTCATTCGTTTGTTGCCTTGTTGCCTGAGAAATTATTCCTCCGAATGAATAGAGTTGTGTTATTTTCCAACAAATTTGGTACAACTATATATGAAGTACCCTGTCACGAGTTAAAAAGGTAATAAACCTTGAGATCTCATCATTCTTTAGCTGTAAATTTAAGGGATATACAACTTGTACTTCCTTTTAAAGTTATTATTTGTTTTCTGGAACAATGAACATGGTCCAAATCAAAAATCTCATACGACCATATGGTACAAATCTCATTCAGGAATTACATGAAAAAGATTCATCGAAATCCAGTGGCGGATTTTGAACTAAATAATAAATAAGGCTGAGGTTTAAACTATTGCCTTTGTGGGTTAACATCTAAGGCACAGTCATCGAGTCATGGAGGGCATGGTGATAATTTTTCACAGTATTATGAAAAACCAACGAGAATCGGCCTCCGCCCAGCATAACTAATGTCATCCACTTAGAAAATCTTAATTGCATTAAGAATTTTAACTTGTCATTTTTGTAGGACATTAAAAGAATAGATGAATGAAATAGTCACAAATAACAAAATAAAGTAATTCACGTAGTAGCCCAAACTAAAGAAAATATATTATATTACATGCGCCGAAATAAAAACAAATTGCAAGGTGATTTACAAATTGTATTGCCACTCAAAATTGTATTGATAAATTGACAATTTGTGTATTAGATACTCACCTGATTTGCCCTTGTTCTAAAGGAGCTCTTAACGACGACTCCAGCAAAGTAAGAGAGACCAAAATTCACTAGTGACGAGAATAATTTGCTTAGCTTCTAGTCTCTATTTTATACTTATACCCTCTTTTAACACCTCGTCTTCTCAATATAATGTATTTTCTCCGATTTACATATACCTTCAAATTTCGTATTTATTGAAGGCCGAATTGAATGTGTTTGTAAATAAAGGGAGTAACGATTTAACTAACTTGTCAAGATTATCAAACTTAGTACTTAGGTGATTGTCATATACTAAGAAATAAATTAAACTTTAAAAATAAATGAGAGGACTCTCATAAAGTAAGAGACGAGAATGATTTTTTACCATATTCGGAGGTAACTAATCAAAATTTTAAGTTTAAAATAACGATTACTGAGTAAGAATTTACGAGCTCAACACTATCAAAGTAGAATGTCTACGGCATGTTCACCGAAACTCTTCCACACGAAGCACTTTCAATAATTAATAATCATACTCCCTCTATTTTACTTTTATCGTCACATTTTCTAAATTTAGTAAGGAAAAATATTAGTTATTCAATATTATCACTTGATAATAACTACTTTTTCTTAAATCTTCCCAAAATAGGAAGGGACAATAATAAAAATGAGAAAGAGTGTTTTAGAAACTTTTATTTTTATATACTTAGATCAATTGGTAAAAAGGTTGTTTTAACTTAATTAGATTTCTTGAGTTCAAAAGCTATGAATGCAACGATAATAAAACTCATTGGAAAAACTTTACCACCCTATTGGTCTTACCCGACTCGAATTAGGATTAAACTAGTGGTATAAACAAAAGAAAATCATATTAGAACCATTTTTAAAATTTTTAAAAAGTAGTCTTCTATGAAACTCATTTACAATAAATATAAGGATAAATTACAAATAGTCACCATGTATTTCCGTATTTTTACAAATAGTCACCGTGTATTTGTGTTTTTATTAATAACCCCCTAACTTTCACGTATACTTTCCAATCACCACCGTATATTTATACCGAAACTCGTTTTTCATATTTTTCGACTTGTTAATGAAGATTTATGCAAAATACCCATAATGCCCTCACCTTCTTACATTCAGGTAAACCCAACTTACCCACTCATTATAAAAAAAAGTCGTAATATATAAAAAACGAGTTCGGTATGAATGTACGGTGGTGATTGGGGACTATACGTGGAAGTTAGAGGGTTATTTGTAAAAACACTAATACATGGTGGTTATTTGTAAAAATACGAAAATACATGGTGGTTATTTGTAATTTATCCTAAATACAATAAAATATTTATTAGAGACAATATTTTTCGTCAAAACCACAAATAAGACCATACAACCAAATGTATCTATATGAGCACGGTACATCCAATGCCAATCTAATTGAGCTTATATGCAATCTTTTCGAGCTTTTAAAATTTTTAGTTACATTTTATTTTTTTTACGTGTCAAAATTAAAATCTAATTGAGCTTGTATGTATTGTTTTTGAGTTTCATTATAATATTTTGAGTTTTACATTTATATAAAGGCGCTTTGATTATTTTCAATAAAACTCATAAATTGTACATATAAACTTAACTTCTACGGAGTACATTATAAAGTTCTAAATCAATAGTACAAGTTGTATACAACTGGCTGTATATTCTACTAATTGCGTCAAAACAGTTAATAAAAGTTATTCTACTGAGATTATTTAAGTAAAATAACATTTGGTTTAACAATACTTGCAAGTTGTAAATATATCTGTTGGTGTCAAGTTAATATTTGTTTCAACTTTAAATGGGTCATTGTTCCCTAAACCTAGCTTGACCCAATTGCAATAACATGTCATTTGTCTTATTAGCTCTAACCCAATCCACTAAAGTGTTTTTATTATCCAACCTGTTGTTTAATCCATTTATTTTACGCACTTTACTTTAAGCCCATTTAACCTGTTTTACTGGTTAAATTCATAACCAAGTCTAAGCTTGAAATGATAAAAAGGGTAATTCTTATTCTTGAGGAGGTAATTATGACATATTTAAATAAATTTATCGGTGTCGAGTTCATATTAGAAAACTTCAATCCTAACAAAACCTGTATAAGTTTTGTGTCGTGTTCATGTTGAAAGGAAGCCTCAATCCTAACAATTATAACTACTTAACTTTTAGACGGAGAAAATTCTCTTAAATAGTAGAAAGCCATAGAAATAGAAATGAGCTTGATTATCTTTCTTGATCTTCTTACCCTCGTTTCTTGATATCTTTCCATAGAACTTTTTTTTTGGTAGATCATAGAACTTTTCTTGTATCTCTATTTCCAGAAATTTCTTCAATTTAGCTTATTGATTTTTACCCCATTTAAGATACGACTTTATCCGCTCTTCATTTTAGCCTATCAGAGCTATATATTAACTTGTTTATCTTAAGAATGAAGGTATGAATCTAGAAGTCAAGAAGTTTCCCAATTATTATTTGAGTATATCATGTTTTGATTATATATAAAAAAAATGAACAATGTTAACTTATGTGTTTAGAGTATTTGCTTTGCTTGCTTTCTTCCTACTTTAGCTTTCTTGTTCTCCCGGGAGTTTTATTTAAGTATACCACTATTGCTTTTGTGTATGTTTGGATCTTGATCGGGGTTTCTCTTTCATTTACGAATTTTCGCTTTTCTTCTTCTTTTGGCTTTTTTAAAATTTCCGACTTTCGTTTGAGAGTCTTGTTTTTGCACTTGTTTTCTAGGTTCTACTATGGTAATTTGAAAGTCTTTGTCTTTGATATAGCGCTCTCATCCGAGAGAATGTTATAAGTTCATTTTGATTTAAGCTAATTAATTTCCTTACCTTATTAGAAAACAACTGGACTTCCGGAGGCATTGGTATATTCACATTTATGACTCCTTCCAAAAATACATCACATTAATGAATAAGAACCCCAAAACACCTTACGTAGGCGGAATTTTTTATTTTCCTAACGAAATGCACACTTAGTCTCCGTACATCAGAGGAGACTGAGGATTCGAACTTAAAACCTTTGTCCACAATACCTCCGTTTTAACTACTGTAAGCAGATTGGTAGAGATGGAAATGGGCATGCAGACCCTTGGAATGACACACCCAACATGACCCATGATTTATGACCCATTTTAGCACGACATGGGTTGACACAGGCCAACAAGGTGTGGCATGCCATGGGCCGAAGTTTGAGAAAGAAGAACGTGCTCAGCCCATGCATGGTACAGACCACTCAGGCACGTTAGGCTTGGCCATGCCCAAGCCACAAAGAAATAAGCATGAAGTGGAGGTATGCTTGGACAAACCAACACAACACGCTAAGCCACCATTTCCATTTCCATTTCACCTACACGGCTTGACACGAAGTCTACCATCCCATATTCCCATGCCCCATTTTCTCCTCTAGGCAAGGTTGGCCAACACGACTCGCTTCCATCTTAACAAATTTGGCATCGTCCTTTGATACCACTAAAATTAGCTCGTTTTCCAACATTATCTGGCTTAAAAATATTTAATAATGTTGAAGTAAAACAAAAAGTAGGAAGAGAAATTGTAAACTGTTGTAAAAAAATGGGGTGAGATGAGGGATTCGAGCAATTTGACTACACATAAGTACATAACTACACAGTGGAGTTTCTAAGTAGGTTGGGTAACTAATTATCAAGTAGAATAAAATAAAGATAAATTGACATATATCCTAAATTCCTAATATACCCTTAACTTGGAACATGGAATAATTTTTTTTTTAAACAGCCGTAAAAGATAATGTTTACCTACAAATATTATGGCTCATTAGGGGAACATGGAAGTTAACTATCTGATAACATAGGCATAGAGAATGTTTGATCAACTCTTAAGTTCAACACAAGGCTTTTGAGCCATTGGAGCTCGCATCTGACAGCTCACAGCGGCTATAGAGCGATACTCGAGCCCACTGGAAGGCCACTGGAAGATTGAGACACCCAACCAAAAAATAAAACATCCAATCGGCGACTAACCAGTGAGTAGTTTGGCACCCGCCAAGCAGATAATGTAAGAGAACTGCCCAACAGAATTCCCTGACGAGGACAACCTTTCAATATCGTACCTCTCCTCACGTACGCATCGTAACATCCTGGTGATCAATACAAGATGCTTGCAAAAACTGAGATAAAACGCGTACAACATATGAACGGGTGACAAATAAATATACCAAGCGCCCAATCAAGATGCGATGTATTTCTGCATCCTCAAGCAAGTGACCGAACGCAAACACAAGTTGGTGATTCGGTTCTACAAAAATTCTCGCGAGCTTGGCATCTGGCAAGGCCTTCTCGCAAATAATGCCCTTGACATACTTTCGTTGGTCCAGATAAAATCATCATAACTCCGCACCACTTCTATACCAAGAAAATTCCTCAAGACACCGAAATTTTTCATGTGAAATCAAGTGTCAAGGTACTCTAACATCGCCATTGGCATAGCATCGTTGCTAAAGATCATCAAGACATGAATATATATCAAAACGTAAACACTTACGTAGCCATTGACCAAAGCATCATCGCTACAGATCATCAAGACATCAATATGTGTATCAAGACGTTAACACATACGTAGCTAATGAAGTAGGCAAATAACCCCCAACTTGGCGAACCAACAACCCTTTCGTGTTTTTTGTTGCTTGTATATATGTCCACTGCCCAAACCTTAGATACCTAATCCTCAAATGAAGTGAAAATTTTCTTAAATTGAATTGTGCCAAATGAAACATATAATAATAACGTGCACAAAGGCATCATTAATAGAGGCTAAACAATAACTAATACAGTATCACAAATCAAGTACAAGTAGCCGGCAACGTAAAGTTTTATTGCAAACGTTGAAAACATTTGTGAGTCAACAACATTCCTCCAACTTCAAAGTATATAGTCCTAAGTCCGCTTTCTATCATTCTATGTGTCTGAGCCTTTAAAGGTTCTTACCTCATAAAATCCTAAAAGTTCTTTTGAGGTTTAACACTAGCACTTATTCCCAAATATTTATATTGTGAAGTACTATTACCTTCGTCCGTCTTTCCGAATCATCAACCATAGATCAGGTGACCACACCCGCTTTTCCTCAGAATGTCTGGCATCATCAGGATCCTCCTCCCTTCTCAGCTAAACACTGCAGAAAATGAGAGAAATGAAAGGTCTTGTTGACCCATAAATATAAGGAGAGCTTGAGAAGTTCGTAAAATCTACAAGATTCCTGGTAGTAGCCTACTTTCCAAAGAGGGATGAATCACGAGAGTTGTTGCGGTACTTTTACGAAACTACTTAAACTGTGTTCTCACCCTCCCATTTATGTTATCTGTATTAGACTAATTTGTTATATTTAAGATGTGGGGATGAAATATCATTGTTACCCCTTTACTTATAAAATTTACAAATACAGATAACGTACCATCTTTGCGCTTATGTATTAAGTATAGATAGTATATGAAGTGACAAGGGATCAATTATTTCGGAACCAAGAAGATCATAGAGATAATAGAAAGGGGTTGGAGGGAGTACACGGATGCAATTTCATTCATGTCATCTAGTACAATGAAATAAAGCAACACGGTTAACTAAACTATCGGTGTCTTTTATTAGGTGCGAATTGTCCCATTTGGTGCCCTATCTGGCTATCTTGTGTCCTGCCCTCCTTACACTAAACAAATCAACACATTTATGATACATTTCTTTTTGTTTTTGGGTCAAAATAAGAAAACGAAATACGAAAATGGAACAAAAGATCCTTACTCCACGTGAAGTAGTAACTACACGGTGCACTTTCCTGCAAATTTCCAAATGGGTCATTCAAATACAATATTTTTTTTATGCTTTTAGGACAGAGGTAAGGGTTGCATACATTTTACTCCTTAGCTCGCCACGAGCGGAGGGGCTTTGCGCACTTGGGTAATGTACTCATTCTCATTTGGTCCCTCTCATTACACAATATTCTAGACACTAGTCAGATGCATGAATTGTACTATCTTCTTCAGTAATATCCAAACCTTTTCAAAGTGAATTTGTCAAGAAATATAACATTGCGTTGTACATATATTGAACTCCTGTCCTAGAGAGCAATAAGAAGGGTAACAATACGATATCGCATAAGAACACCAAGAAACATACGCACCATCAGCGACAAATATGAATGATCAAGGATTTGAGGCAAGGTATTTAGTCGGAGCTCGAAATGTTAGTTGCCAGTCGAAACCTTTAGGCTTTATCTACCAATCTGTTACCAAACTTGTGCCCCTTTTCACCTAAAATCAACTTGCAAATAAAACGCAGTTGATGTTAGATCGCCTTTCAATTACCTAAAGACAAAATTTACTCCGTAATTTAGTTCCAAGCTATTGAGAATTTGACATAAAAGGCCCTTTGAAAAGAGAAAACTATGGGAAGAAATACACCTGACACGCTGGTGCTACAAGCTGCAAAGAACATTAAGCAAATCCAATGAATTGCTACGTTGACCTGTAGCAGTCAAGCCATAACCACAAAAGGCAAACTGATAAGGAAGTCGCCCAAATTCATAAAATGACGACAAAAGAAGCTCTATAGACTACAAAATGAATCCTTGAAAGGTTTAACAGAGTTGGACTTCATTATGAATGCAAGTACACAGCTCAACTTTTCAAAAGAGACTCTCACGTCTCACCAAAACACGGTAACAGAAGGCAAATATAAAGCATTTGATGAGTAAAACACTGCCTTATTTATACACTCACAATGTATATGAAGCACAGAGTAGCAACAGTTTGGCTACCCATCGTTATATATTGTAGCACTATTTACACCTAAAATAACACAGAAAAAAAAGTCTATTGAGCATTAAAATGCAAAGTTTTTTTGTTTAAAAGACAAATCCGTCTACAGAGCAAGTTATTCAAGGCTGGTTACAAAAAAAATGGTTGAAAAACTTATGGCAACTGGTTACAGTTTATAAGGTATCAATCTAAGAAATTGTAAATGCAGACAGTCTAAGAAATCCATCTAAGAAGAACGATGTCAGAAAATATGTCTATTATATGAATTACAATAAGACATACGTATAATTCAAATCCAATTTTTCGGTGGAAATTCCATTGGTATCCGATAGCATATTACATAACCTTTGAAGCCTGTAGTTTCTTACAATAGCAATACTCACACAAAGTGACAGTTATCAACTGTTAGACAGCTTCTCTTATACAATTTCATAAACTGACTTATAAGACAATTCACCCGTAATCCAAAACAGTTAATTCTAAGTGAACAGAAAGTAAGATGACGTTTTATCAACATTATTACTTGACATAAGAATAATTCGTGAATAAAAAAGTAACTTTCACACGAGGCCACGAAGGAATCATCAACTATGACCACACCCTCTCCTCTATATGATACAACAAAATAATCACTCCGTCTACTCAATCCGGCTTCACTACATTTTCCTTCTCAGGACATACAAATCAGTTCACTACATTCTCATTGTGAATAAAAAATTATGTAACCCACAAGAACACTCTTTTGTGAGTGTGGGCCTAATTCTTCTTTCACATATTTTTACCTCCTAACACTTTGGTTCAAATGCAAATGTGTGAATTGAAGTGAATGGAGGAGTATATTTACAGACCATCTCTGCGAAATTCAGCTGAAATCAGAAGTAAGCAAAGCAAGAACAATCACGTGCAGTACCTGGTTATTATCATGAATTAGCACAAGCAGGTTCATCATCAACTGTTCCGACTGCCTCAAGAAGTGAAGAGTAAGTGATATGGTCATACTTCAAACCATTTCTATCCATTTCCTTGATTAACTTTACTGACTCCTCAAACATACCAGCTCGACTTAGACAGCTAAGGACAGTATTGTAGGAAACTGCATCTGGCTTGAGTTTTGAACTTTTCATTGTCTCAAACATTTCCATGGCCCTTTTGGGACCACCTGTTCTAGCTAAGCCATTTAATATAATATTATGAGAATTCAAATCCGGAGCACAACCGTTCTCAACCATAGTGCGAAGTAGAGTTTGTGCCTCATCAAACATGCCGGCCCTCACCAAACCAGACATCAGAGCATTGTAAGCATATACATCAGGAGTGCACCCAAGTTTCTTCATCTCATTAAATAGATCTACTGCTTCACCTAAGCAGCCACATTTACCAAACTGTTTTATCATTACAGCGTAAACTCTTGCACTAGAAGTGCCCGAGTTTTCCCGTAACTCTTGGAACAACTCCTTTGCAGCGTCATAACGCTTTGCTTTCCCTAGGCTGTTAATCAGGCTACAATAAGCTGCTGCGCAAGGAGGAAAGCCCTTCTCATCCATCTCCTCAAGAAGTAATAGAGCTTTCTCAACTCTGTTTTTCTTGCAAAGACCGTCAATCAAAATTGAGTAAGTGTAAGAACTAGGGGCTATCCCAGCCGTCTTCATTTTCTCAAATATTGCAGAAGCCTGAGCTACTGGAGCATTGGCATCAAATAAGCTTTTAAGTACAGTGTTATAGGTAACCACAGTTGGTATACACTCCAAAGTTTCCATATCGCCAAACAACTTAAGAGCCTCAGGTAAACGACCTGACTTGCCTAATACATTAATTAAATTGTTTATTAGGACAACATCAGGTTTGCATCCCTCGTTTAGCATACTGAGAAATGTATCATATGCCTCATCGACCCGGCCAATTTTTCCAAGTCCCTTTATCAGTTCAGTGTATGTATAGACAGTCGGAGCACAACCCTTTTGTTTCATCTCTTTGAGTACATCTAAAGCCTTTTCAGCTCGGGCCTGCTTGAAATGAATGGCCAATACAGTTGTATAGATCTTTGCATTGGCAAGTAATCCATTTTCCTTCATCTCATCAAAAAGCCTTATAGCAGAATCATCACGACCCAGTTTCCCATAAGATTGTATTAAAGCCCCATATGTCATTGTGTCAGGAAAGCAGTTCCCATCATTACACATTTCATTATATAGCTCATGCACCTTCTCATAATGACCCCCTTGCATCAACATCAAAATAATAGAATTGTAAGTTGCCGTTGTAGGTTTGCACTTACGTGTTTTGATTTGATAAAAGATTGAGACGGCTTTGTTCACCATCTTAGCAAACCCAAGCATCCTCACGATTTCAGAAAATTCAGATGGGCTAATAGCACACGGACTTCGAACAAAATCTTGGATTGTTTTCCATAGTTCACCATATGATCCAGCTTCAAGCAAACAATGAATGAGAGACATGTACGTCGTGGAGTCATGCTCAAAGTTCTTCCTCTTCCCTGCCCACTTGAAGAACTGAACCTTGACATTAAGGTCAACCTCAATTTTCAAAACTTCGCGCACCAACCTGTGATCCACTTTCAGCTTAAGTACTTCTAGAGCCTTTTCTGCATCAGGGCCCCACTTGAATATTTTCAAGATTCTTATAAATCTGTCATCCAAAGTCCGAGTAGAACCATTTCGATTCGATGAAGACATAGGGAAGTCATCTCCGGGAGTTTGTACAAGAAACATCTTAACTATCTCATTCTCTGAGGCATACAAATTCACAAATAAGTCAAGTGACCGACTGACCGGCTTCATTGAATAGTTGGAGGAATAAAAAGAAAGGGAACACATGACAGAAACAAAATCTGGCATGTTACCCAAAAAATGCATTGAAGTTCCCTTTAGTTTTTGTATATCAGTAGCATTTTAGGTTCACCGAGTCACTATGGCAGTCAAGTTTGATTTACATGCCTTCCCATAATATGTTGCTATGTTAACTTAGATAAGTAAAGGGTGCATCCGAAATATCACATTCGAATCATCTTGGAAATTTTAAAGCAACTTGGAAAGGGAAAAGGACATGAGATAGTAGCTTTGCCTCCTACAACGTCAACATTACCTTAGCGCCTTAAGAGCTCACTCAAATGGCAGGGTAAGGGGGTCGTATGTACGCAGCCTTACCTCTATGATAACATCAAAGAGAGGCTTTTTCAGTTTTTCCCTCCTACATATTAAATTCTAACGAATAAGAAGCTCAAATGTAGACACACTTACATAATACTCCGAACGTGTTTATATATAGGCAAGATGTCAACAACAATTGCATATCGATCGAGCCATACAAAATGCAAACAACATAGGACTAATCTAATCAAAGGCTTTTCTTTTATCTATATCATCAACAACCAAGATGATATGCTGAACATCTGTTTACACAGCAGATGACAAATGAACACCAACTAATGCATACCCAATCAATCATAGTGTACCTTGAACAGAAACAAAAGTAGCAATTATAAATCAACAACTTGAATCACCAAATCATAACTACTCCCTAACACGCCGATTGCTCGAACCTCTAGGCTCTAACCATTAGAAAGGGATATGAATGCATGAATTTGCAATAAAACAATGCAACATATTACATACATAATAATCCCAATTTCAAATAACCAGGGAAGTACTCCGTACCTGTTTGCTTAATTCGTTGACATAAACCAGGAAAGCTTGATATTGCTCGTCTCCCAACCGCCATTCCGAACACCATGTATCACAATGTTTAATTACCCTGATATAATATGAAGTAAATTACACATTTCATCATTATGACAAGATTTCACACCCAAAATATACAAAATAACAAACTTTTTTCGAAATCAAAGCCAAAATCATTCACATAAGTAATGGGTTTTCATGAATGGCAGGAAAAATGAAGGAAACCATCAATTAAATCATTTACTAGTTGTGGTTTTACACTAACATAATCTATAAACGCATTCCATCAATTAAATGTATTTATAATATACGGGAGAAAAAAGATTACCTTTCTCCTAGAAAATAATGGTAGTTACTCGTTACTCGTTACTCAACTTTGTTTACTGTGTTCACCGAGAATATAAATAATGTCGAGTTAATTTCAATTGTGCTCATCTTGGGTAGGGATGTCAATGGAGCCGATATAGGCGGGTCTCGTCCCATACTCGCCCCAATTGGGGCGGGTGTGGGTATTGATTTGACGGGTGGTGGGGCGGGGGCGGGTATCAAAAGTGATATTCGTCCCATACCTGCCTTGTACCCACCCCGCCCCACTCCGTGCCACACCACCCGCTCCGCTTATACTTGCCTTAATGATCTCCGGCTCACCTATAATATACATCTAGCTAAGTAAAATTTTACAAAAAAACATTATTTTAAAAATATAAAGGCTAAACTAATAAAATAGACTTGTTAAATAGCGCTTATGTACTAGTTAATTGAATGTGAAATTATTTCATACCACTTTCCGGATACTATTTGTAGAAGTCGTACAAAACTAAATATGTTTAGATTCATGATTTGTTTTAAAAAAAAATATGAGGAGAAAGGTAATTTGGCGGGTTAGCAAGTCCTCGCGGGGCGAGGGCGGGTTTGAAAAGTTCAACCCACACGGGTCGTGGGACGGGTGTGGGTACGCTTTATAGTTCGCGGATGTGGGTGCGGGTTACCCATCCTCCGCACCCACCCCGCCCCATTGACATCCCTAATCTTGGGTGGTCGCTTGTGCACAACATCTAGATTCAAGACACTATAAATCATGTCATTGGGGGCCCGGGACCACTTCAGCCGTCGAAATACTACTCCCGTCGGACCGGCCCCGGCTAGTCGGATCCGGAACCGGACTGGTGTTGGGGGTGGGTCTAGAGCAGGCAAGTCTGACCCGGTCCCATAGAACCCGAGAATTTTGCGTACCGAAATTGACCCGATGGCGACCCGTAACCCAATGTGACCCGATAGTCAGTGACCCAAACCCGAACCTAACCCGACACGATATTGAATCGACCAATAAAAACCCGATTAAATTGATGGCCTGACAATTATTGAGCGCACCCGATTTCCACCTCTATGTGGGTCAACACTGGACCGGGAAGGCCCATGGTGGTGGAGGTGGATCCGGAATCGGACCGGTCCGGATCGGGGGGGGGGGGGGGGGGGGGGGGGGTGTAGGCATCAAATGAAACCGTATAAAACATAGATCAATAATAACCTTTTTATTGGATTATTTATGTTATAAAATAACCTCTTTTTTTTTACCAATGACCAGAAAAGGCAATTAACGGATAAGGGGTTTTTTTTACCGGATTGTAAAACATCGACGACGTTTTAGGAAATATCGACGACGTTTTCATTACGAAAGACGATAATGCCCTTATGCACTTAAACTCTCTATCTCTCTTATCTCTAATTCTCCCAAAATCAAATACAACTAATTTAACTAAAAAAATTAAAAAATTACAACAACAACAATTTTACTAAATCGAACAACAACAATTTAACTCAATCGATTATCATGACGGACAAATAATCTTCGGTATGTTTACAAATTAATCAAAATTTAGTCATTTTTTTCCTTGAATCCGTTAATTGTTTGTTTATACTTAATTAAGCTAATTAATTTACGTTACGTCTTAGTTAGTAATGTTTGTTTCTTTAAGTGGTATCCTTGCATATTTCAATTTACAAAGTGTACCATTAAACTCTAATAGTCATCCCACCCATTAGTGTCGATTCCGTTAAGTTTAGAGGATAAGTGCTTGTGTGGCTTGATGAGTTGGACTAGTAATGTTTAATGTGTTATGACTAACTATATTATAACTTCCTCTATACAATAATGGTTGTGAAATCACCAACAATGATAATAATCTTTTAAATATGAAACTAACCTTTATTAATTTAAGAATTTCTTGCATTACAATTTCTTGCAAATCAACACACAATTTTAAATTTCAAGTTTTAAAACATAACAATAAAGACAAGTACAAATAGCACAAAAAGGTTCAGTTTGCTCCAATACTGCAACTTTTTAAGGTCTTCATCAAAATAATTCTTCAATCCAACCACGTCATCATTTAAATCATTATTACCTTCCTTGCTTGAGACTTCGTCAACTTCATTTTCACTTTGAACCTTAAAAGCTTTTGTTACAATGACATGCTCTTCTGCCAGCCATATTACGAAGTGGTCACATTCAAAACGCTTTTCTTAGATCGCTTGTGGATTCAGGGATCTTGATGACCGTATTTATGCCGCAACGAGTATAAGATGGAGTTCTAAATTAAAATCCCGCAATGAGAGTGTTTCTCCAACATGCCAAAAAAGATATTATTATTTGGGAAAAGATAGTACAAATAAGATTAAGAAGACATAGGAAGGAAGAGAATAAAGGAAGGAAGCATAAAATAGGGAATAGAGGGAATGAAGAAGTAATCCCCCTTATACTAAAAGATTAAGCCTTCTTGAAATTTTCCCTTCAAAGTGTTAGATTTAAATAAGGAAATTATACTATTGGTAATAAATGCCTATTACATATCAATCTCCTATCTACTAAAAGAATAAGTGAGCTCACAAATTTTCCCTTCAAAAAGCATCTTTATAAATGAGGAAACTATTGATAATTTAATTGTATTAAGTAAACAAGGAAATCAATAATTATAATGGATTTCATTATATTATTATCTTTTCATTAAAATTAATCTTTTCATCAAGTTATATAACTTTCACTAAACTTTAAACTATGTTCTTTTATTTAAAATATAAACAATATAAACAAAACTATGACTGCTTAATCCTTTAGTGATGCTATTATTTAATTATAATGACTTGACTCATATTATGTATAACCAAAACTATAAATCATTTTTATTTCTTTCATGACGAAAAAAAATTGAGAGAATATATAAATTGAAATCATGATATTTATGTTATAAAAAACACTTTTTGAAAAGAAAAAACATACATTTGAGCATATTACTCAATTTTCTTGGATTAATTTTCAGTTTTAATATTTTTTTTCTCGAAACAAAAATAAAATAACTATAAAAATGAACAACTAATGAGATACCACTATTATTTAAATATATTATAAAAAATAAAAGCTATATATACCGTGCATTAATGCACGAGTTCTAAACTAGTTCATACAAATTGATTGCAAACAATTATATATATAGTTATAAACATTCTACACTATTATTATAGTTTCGTGACAAAAAAACTTGCGGTGAACATAATTTGGGAAAAAATTATAAAAGTAATATCATTCGTTACAAAAACAGAACTAAAATACAAATTTCATAACATTAGTCACTTTTTACTTTCTCGATTTCAATTTCTTCTTCTCGAATCAATATACAACGATGCAAAATGCGAAAAATCAATTGAATATTTATAAATAATACGGAGTTTACAACTTCAAAAAATAAGAATCTACATATACCGTGCAAAAATATATTTATTATTACAACAAATATTTTTTGTAATTGTATTACCAATGTCATTAATTCACGTTTATATTGCGCCTTTAGTGAATATAATGATATAACAACAATATTTTTCCTAATAATGTTAACAATATATGTTTCAATAAAACCGAGACTCTTATTAGAAGTAAAACTGTTGATGAACATTCTCTTTTATACCCCTTAATATAAAACATTACTAATAATAATTTTATAATTAAATTTTAAATAGAGTTATACGTGTGGTATTATTGTTACATTATCTAATATTTCCATCTAAAAAATCGCGCATTTGCGCATGATCTAACTAGTATGTAAATAAGAGATTTGAGGAAAGTTAATCTAGCAAAAATAGGGGGAATTTTTCTCGAAAGAAATGGCGGAAAACCATAGTTAGAGCAGAGTTAACATAAATAGTCAAACTCATTAATGTCTACTCAGCAATTAACATCCAAACTTAACGGAAATAATTTTAATGGGCATGTTTGGGGATAACTAATAGAATTTAAGGGTACAAGTGGGAAATTGAAAACGATGGGGTACTACTTAGAAAAGTCAGTAGCTAAATAAAAGTGAAGGGTAGTTTGACTATAAGATAAGTAACGCAAAGTCATACAACATAGTCGGATAAAAGGAAGGACTTAGTTTTTCTCTTAACCATTGTTATATAATCTCGATTCAATTCTATGATTACGATGTAAAAACGTTGTTCCGGGCCGGATCTTACGATTTCATCATAATTGTAGAATCTTACGATTTTGCTCATTTGAAAATTATTGAGATAAGATTAATATGATACACAATCCTACGATCCGGTTATATAGTAAAAAAAAAATATACTGTATATTTTTATATTATGATATTGTAAAACCCAAAATCCGGAAGTTGTAGAAACATATTGACAATGATATTAAAAAAATTAATTATCAATATTTTCTAGATAAATTTTAAAAAATGGGTGTGTTGAACTTAAATGATATTTTTTTTACGATTTAAAAACTAATGTTGGTGCTTTTGTAAAATCTTAAAATGCCACGGTCTGATTCTACCAATTCTATCCTATTTACTCCATCGATCTTAAGTAGAATATCGGTCCCAACAACATTACTCTTAACCCTAACCCTAATTTATGGGTAATTGATTTGTGATGCATGTATATATATGCTAGTTTGCTTGTTTTGAACTCTTGACAACAAAATATTTCACCCAACTATTTTCAGGTGGTCTACATGTTTTAGTTAAAAAATACCAAAGATCCATGAGCTAAAATATTGTACTAGAGTATTGAATAAAGAATTGCTACTCACTTTCTCTTTTCTACCCTCTCTTTTACATTTTCTGTCACAACCTGTTAAAATATCATAAGGTGAAGGAGAAGGTTAAAGGAAAAAGATAGATAACGTCCCAATATATTAAGGGGTATGATAACGCTGGTACTGTTTTGTTTAATAACACTCCAATACAAGTTATATATAAGGGTATCATATTATTTACTCACAAATTTGAGTGGGCGTAGTCATTACAGTAGTGGCATTACAATTTCCCTATATCAAGCATATGGATGTTTCTTCCATTGTATTTCTTTTTCGTTTATGCCTATAAATTGTATAAACGGGCAAAAAGAGCTCTCACGCTGTAAGATGTTTTTTTAACCAACTGTCAATACAATATAAATAAAATAAATAAATATATCTAATAATCAAGACCTTCACGGCAGAAAATGCCTAAAATACACTTTGACCACCATATCGCAAAGTTAAAAGTGCTCCAAGGGAAATAAGATTACATATCTTCTAAAGCAATTCGGGTGCAACAAAATACCCGATCCAAAATCCCTCGGAGATCATAAGCGTGGTTGATCTCAAAAATGGAAAGGAGAATTTTAGACATGGAGACCAATGCTAACCACAGAGAGTCGTCTCAAAATAAACATAATCGGCCAGCTTATGGAGCTGGCTCGGACTTCTCAGTGTCCATAGGCTCTTCGTTGGTCTCACTCGCACTAGGGTTCACATTGCTGTCACCACCAGGAGATTGCGGCTCATTTCCTTGAGGTTGTTGTGGCTCTGGTGTTGCCGCCGGCTTTGGTGGAGTTGGCTTGGGTTTTGTCATTATTGGTCTACACAACCTGTTATTGAATAGATTTGAATGTCATGCCACGAATTAGGATCATTTTGCTATGACACATCCTAAAATTATGACAAAACAATTTGATATGGATTATGAAATTGCGGGAAAGAGTGATTTTGGATGTACCTTCCGGAAAATGAGGGTATGTATGACACTTTAACACTTTCCAAATTTACGCAGGGTTAGACCAAACCAAAAAGGAAATGATGCGGCAAGTAGCTTGCCAATGGTTTGCATATTCCATTTCGGTCTCTCCCAAGTCCCAACCAATAGTTACTCTTTTTTATAGACATGATTCGTTCGTGTGTAAGGAATGAGTGTAAGATAAGGCAAGGCCAAAAGCCGACCCACAAACAAACGTATGCAATTGGCTGGGTCATAGGGTGTATAACATAAACCATTAACGCAATAACAATCCCAAATTGAAGTTTATGTGGATCGAAACTAGAACGATTGGTGATCAAATTTTAAAGCAAAAACCTAAAACCTGAATTACAAAAGACAGCGAGGGAAATGACATGATATATACCTGGTAACCTCATCTGCCTTCTTCATTATATCAGCTGACCTCAAAAGAGGGGTTGCATATTTGGGTAGTGTATCCTGCTGTTGTTGCTTTTCTCTTAGCCACGCCTCTGCATCTGCACAAGCATTTAGGACCTACACATAGAAACATCACAGAAACTATGTCAAGTGACTGGTTAAAACAAGTGGCATTTGACGATAAATAATTAAATAGAACTATACACAATGCTACCTTATGTTTTTCTAGAAACTCAATATGGTCAAATTTTGGATCCGCTGAGATTGCCGCTTCCTTGAAACTATTGACACAATTAACAAGCTGTTGGGCGACACCTCCCCGCTCCATATGCTCCTTGTAACGCTCTTCAATAGGATCACCTTTCTGCAATTCAATATATATAGGATGAACTTCATTTATTTATCAAAAAGAAAATAATCGTCTATGTAACGTAGTCTCTCATTTTTCAGCTCCTCCAATGAAAGTGAAAAGAGAGAAAGCAAAAAAGAAACATTGAAAATACCAAGCATATGAACCATAACACGAGTACACAACTTCTAGGTGATTTTGTAACTAAAGTTTTTACACGGAAACCATAAATTGATAAAAAAAAAAAATTAGAGACGAGGGCACAGATTAGGGAAGAAAGAAGATATATAAGTACTCACAAAGGTAAGTAACTACATAATAGTGGGACAACTACAAATGAAAAGTAAAAAGATAATAATGAAGCAGGAGGAATATGGGATAGATGTATGCAAACAACGTAACTCATCTAGGTTGTGTTCGTAATTAAATAACACGATTATTATTAGCTTATTTTACATATAACCATATAAAACAAGACTCATTTGAATCACTCACCTTCTTCAGATCATCAAGCTTCGCAATGTACACACTCTTGGTCTCATCTTCTCCATCCTCATACAACCAGTCTTCTACCTCTTGGAGTGTAGCAATGAACTCATCCTTCTCTGAAGGTGTGACAAACTCAAAATATTTGTCATTAAGCTGGACATCGTGGTAAAACAGACAGTTAGAATGACAGATTAGATGGTGACAGGAATAAAAAACTCGAGGTACTTGTTCGATGACATTCCAAAAGGAAAGAGCATAACATCACGTACCTTGTTTCTCATGTCGTATACATAAGCTTCCACAGCATTCTTTCGGTCCTTAGTTTCCTCCATGACACGATCTTGTAAAGCCATTTCAAATTCCTTTTCAACTGCATTCTGAACCTCACCTTTTGACAGTCCACCATAAACTTCCTCGGACACAGGTATACTGGTTTTCTTCACTTTCTTCTTTGAGGCACCCCCCTGTAAAACACAATATGTTATGACACCATGAGGTTGAGGAAGAAAAATAATTTACACTGCGAATATCGAGGCCACATGGTATACTACTATCATGCTACGGTTTAGTTGACCACCAAGTAACAGTCCCGTCTAACATCGTACTTCAGTATTGATTAACTGATAACCAAGCTACACCGTAAATTAGCATGAATGATCCACTGCAAACACATCTCATCAGCCACATAAGAAAGAAAGAAAAAAACTACTCCTGCTCGCATTTGAAGAAACTATGGCAGACTTGAAGACCATATATAATTCAGATGGCCGAACTTTTTAAAAACCTAATAGCGCCATCATCAAAAGGACATTGGTAGAGTAAACCATGGTAATGCGTAAGTCATCGGTTCAAATTCGCTATGGGGCTTTTGAGGTGTTTCATAAAAAAGCACCATCATATTTGCACGCAATGTGCTTCCGTACATGCTGAGCTCCACATATTTTTGTACCGGTAAAGGCAAATAGTTTAATCAGGAAAAGGAAATTTTACGGAGAGAGTACCTTGACATATGTGTCCATTTGCACCAACAAGTCACCAATACAAATGTGGCATTCAAGGTATAAGATTCCGCACAATTATTACCACTATACTAAAAAGATCAGCGCTCGAATGACAGAAGCAAACAATAGCAACCCAGCATAAGAACATACCTTGACATCTGTGTCCATTTGCACCGGCCTTTCTTCAGCCTCTGGAGTAGAGGTCCCAGCAGACTCAGGAGCGCCATTTTCTGTGGCAGGGGTTTCACCCCTTGCATCTTGCATGGTCACATCCATTTCAGGAAGGGCATCTGCATTGGGAATATCAGTGTCCATTGAGGCAGGCTCTTTCATTAAAGGAACATCAATTTCTTCCTCTTCCAAGAGCTGGAATGAAAATTGGAAACCTGAGTAAGCTTTTGAAAAAGAGAGGACAGACTCAAGCGCATAGCCTCCCGTGCACACAATAAATAAATAAATAATAAGGGAAAGAAAAACAAATTGATTGCTTAATCACCAATAGAGCAGTAAACTCACCGTAGCTGAGTCAACCGACACGATTCCATGCAAATTTAGTCTTACTCTGACTTTAATTTTTGCATGATCACCTTTAGCAGATTGGAATGGACCGATCTACTCATTCAAAAGAAAGAAATAGATGTTACAATAACAAATCAAGCAAACCATATGAGACCTGGGAAACAGGGGAATACTACTAACCGTATAGGAACTGATCTGGGCTGGGGCCTGCAACTCGCTAACATCAGCATAATGCAAATTGAGAACCAATGTGCCTGTTCGCATAATTGTTACCGCTTTCAAGCTAGGTATAGGGGTTCCTTTGGGAATAACTACAGCGCACTGCTCCCCCTCAATCGCTCCATTTTGTCCCTCGGTAGCAATACCTTTCCATGACATGGAAATAGTGAATGGGAAGCTTTCATTAACCTGCGGACAAAGAAATACCCATATTAAAGCCAATAACATTTTCCACTCACTCAATAAACCAGCTTTGTAATTTGAAGGAGTATGGAAAAGTACTGAAGCCATTTTTGTATTACATACTGCCTGGGGACATCTGATATTAGTATTACACATAAGCTGGGTATAATACTGAGGGTCAGAAATATCGCGAACTCGCAGACACCAGAATTTCATTGTATACATGGTATATATATAAGCACTAAAGACAGAAAGTCTGGCATAAGCACTGGAAACAGAAAGTATCACCTGAAACTCTTTGACTTTAAATGTAGGGCTTAGGATTGCACATTCCAAAGCACAACCCTTTGCGACACACTCACTGGCATTCATTGTGCGCCGGGGCTCCTTCCCGAAGAAATCAGTCATGATTTTTATGATGGCTGGAACCCTTGAACCAGAGCCAACCACCTCGACAGCATGGATTTGTTCGTTAGTAAGACCAGCTTCTGTTAGAGCCTTTTCCAAGGGTTTCTTCACTCGCTCCAAAATAGGGATACTGATTTGTTCAAATTCCTCCCTCTTAATGATTCCTCTGACATCCTTCTCTTCCATTAGACACTCAATGTTCAATGGAGCCACGGGATTGGCACTAAGTACCTTTTTAAGTTTCTCACAGGCGGCCCTAAGCCTAAGGCAAGCCTTTGCATTTTGATACACATCAATCTTATACTCCTCCTTGAACTTGGCAGCAAAGTGCTCGAATAGCACCTCATCAAAATCCCGTCCGCCAACAGAGCGGTCAAATGAATGAGCCAGGATCTTAAGTTGGCCTTTTTTGAAGGCAGCAATGCACACTTGCAAACTTGAATGTCCAACGTCTACAAATGCAATGTTTATGGGGTCATTTTCAGGCAAATCTGTCTTGTATATACCGTAGGCCAATGCAGTAGCCGTTGTTTCATGGATCAGGCGCAGAGGATGTAAACCAGCAATTGTTGCCGCATCTAGGACAGCTCTTCTCTGCAGATCGGTGAAATAAACTGGAATTCCAATGCAACAGTCCACAACTGCAGCGTTCAAATTTTTCTCTGCTATTCCTTTCAAATTTGAGAACAACATACCCAATACCTCTGTCGGAGTGAACGTCTTGGTTTCCCCAAGGTACCTTGCATGTATTAAGGGAAACCCACCAGGCCCCTCTGTCACTGTAAATGGGACTGATTTAAGATCCCTTTGAAGCTCAGGATCTGAAAATTTTCGACAAAGTAGTCTTTTTATCTGGGAAATGGTGTTCTTTGGGTTCTTCAATGCACATGCAGCTCCAGCTGTCCCAACGAACCGCTGCTTCTCACCAAAGGAAACGATAGCAGGAGTCTCCCGCTTGGACTCGTCATTGAGGACGACGTCAATACCCCTCTGCCTTGCAACGGCAACGACACAGCTTTCATTACCAAAATCAAACCCGACCACGCTCATATTCAAGTACAAAGCTGGTTAATCTGAATAAACTGAAAAACAAAAGCATGCAATCAAAGGACTAGACCAAGTCAAAACCCAAGTAGAATACAGCATGATTAAATATTCACAGAACACAACATATTCATTTTTTTAGATAGAACTTCTTGTACAGCTAAAAAGAAACACTCAAAGTTATTCACAAACCTATGAAGCTCGTAAGTTGAGGAAAGCTATATAAACTTAACTACAAACACAATATTGTCAATTGGGCTCCCAAGGTTTAGAACAACCGCCTTTAATCACTGTGGCTAACAGTTTTGGAGCATGCACATACGATGATCCTTAACAAATCTCGGGAAAAAGGGAGCTACAGCACAGTCCATAATAATGACTGGCCCGCAAGCAACTATCACCCCTCTTCATGCCCACACTGAAATGGTAGGGTGCGTGTAAAGTTTGGATGATGTAATGCACCCGCCTGCACTAAAGTCTTGGTTAAAAAATTCAAGCTAATATATGAAGGAAACTACAAAAGCTATACGGACTCAGCGTTCCTCCTCGGTTATCCAATGACAAAAAAGGGGTGTCTCATTGAGGAGTAGGCAATTACCATCAAAGCTACCACCCATAAAACATACTCCCTCCGTCCCGGTCATTTGTTTATCAATTCCATTTCAAGGTGTCTCATTCGGTCTCATTCATTTGTTTACGTTTTTAGATTAGAAAGGTTTGCTATTAGTACTCTAATCCGGTAATCCCCCAATGGGACTATTATTCATTTGTCATCCACTAAGTAGAACCACAAATGTTCCCCTTAATCTTACCCCGGTCTTTGTGCCAAAAGCAAAAGTAAACAAATGACCGAGATGGAAGGAGTATAAATCACTCGAAATCACAAAGCCAAATTTGTGCAGTCAAACTTTCATGACAAATAAAATCTATAATTCCTTGTTCAACAAAAACTTACAAGTTGTTGCCACAACAAAATCAACCAATCAGTCAATATTTCAGTAAAATGACTGAATTGATCACTATAATCATCAAATTGATATAAGTAACGATAAAAAGTCTCAATTCAAACGAAAAAAACGACGACATTACCACAATGTCTCAAGGGCTCGAACAAATAAACACGTAATGAAAATTGGGACGACAATTGCATATAATAGCGCCCGAGTCATTTTGCTTTATTCAATCATATCGTAAAAACTAACAATAAAACAACCTTCCAAAATTCATCAAAACTATAATGCAATTCTCCTAAAAAAGTGCACTTAAACAGTAATTAATTAATTAACACGAGTAAAACATTAACATAAATCTAATAAGAGTAGTAAAGGTATAATGGAAGACGAAAATTAGGGTTTATGCATAAAACGCACCGTGTAGGTGAGAGAGATCTGAGGAGAGAGGAAAACAAGAGGTGGTTGTACGTTCCTTGAGTTTGAAGATGTTTCTGGAAGGATCTTAGACACAGCTTTATATTCACACCAACAAAAAACCAAAAGTATCAGTAATTCAGCATGTCATTAATTCGGAAAGCATAGGTTATATATATATACCGTAGTTGCTACACGCCTACACTTGTCTAGATCTCGAGCTCTTATTCTCGAATCATCTTCACGATTATATACGGAGTATCAATTAGTCTTGCTTGTGACGGGTCGGATCTCTCTCACAAGTTTACAAGTGGAAAATCAATAGCTTCCCACTTGCAACTTTGCAAGCTTGTGATAGGGATCCGACCCGTCACAAGCTTGTGACGGATAGTGACCGTCACAAATGAGAATTTGTGACGGAGTATATTACAACTAGACCCCGCAAATTTGACCCGACCTGAATAATCCAGCCCAACACCCGAACGCAAGACCCGCACATGACCCAAAATCCGAATTGACCTGATCCGCTATAATCTGACTCAAATGTTATTGTTAATAACATATTATTATCCATGAAAAACTTGTTAATAGTTGACCCGAAAATGCCAAATGACCAGACCCAACCCGAAACCAACATATCCGAAATTGACCCGACCTGAAGCTGACCCGACCCGATTGACCTGTTTGTCAGGTCTAATCACAACACAGATTCTCATTTAAGACGGTTCAAATACATACCAAATCACCCGCTTGTTGCCTACGAAATACCAAATTTTTTCGTATTTATTATCACATATGGTAATATTTGACTCGTCTTAAGCAAGACTTACAAATATCACAAAAACAAACAATGTTTTACAAGATTATATATTTTAGGCTCTGTTTGTCAAACCTAACTGAAAGCTAGTAGAAATTTGAAAATGTACCTGAAAACTGAAAAACTAACTAAAACGTGTCAATGTAGCTGCTAAGACAACTGAAAACTAGGATATGAATATATGATAAGGTAGCTGACTATGTAAAAAAATGTTTGGCAAACTAACTGAAAATGAAGGTGATTTTTATTAAACTGACACAAATCGACATAATAAGTATTTTAATATTAAAATTCAAGGGTAAAAAAAGTAAAATAATAGAATACGTAGCTTAATTCTCAAATGTTATCTTGTATAGCTTTTTATTTCAGTTAACATTTTAGTATATGAATAAAAAGGATACTTGTTAAACACTTACTAAAAAAATAAAGTAGCTGAAATATGGTTAAAATCTAGTTTATTTGCCTTGACAAACAAAGCCTAATACGTTATTCGAATATTACCCTCCTTATCATTCTTTTCAGAAACTAATTGTTTTGTCGCCCAAGGATTATAGATATGCACGACTGCTATAAGAGTTCTAGCATATGGTATGTCATCAACTGATTCAGTGGATGATTATTTATGTATGAGCGATACAGCTATAAAGGATTATCTCAAATCGTTCGTGGAAGAAGTAATACTGAACTTTGAGAACGACTATCTACGTAGACCCAGCCCTAACGATTTAGCTAGATTACTCCATATGAGCCAGGTAAGTGGATTTCCTGGTATGTTAGGTAGCATTAACGGCAAGCATTGAGAGTGGAAAAACCGTCCAAAAGCATTGGCAGGGCAATATGGTAGAGAAGTGGGAAGCCAACAATTGTTTTGGAAGATGTTGCATCGTATGATTTGTGGACATGACATGCTTTCTACTGTACATCAGGTTCGCTCAATGATATTAATGTTCTTCAACGTTCTCCATTATTTAATGAATTGTTAGAAGAATCTGCCCTAGCTGTTAATTTCACGGCTAATGGCACAGAGTATAATATGGATATTATCTTGCCGATGGTATATATCCGGGTTGGGCAACATTTGTTCAATCAATTAATGCTCCTCAAATTCAAAATCATAGGTTATTTGCAGCTTGACAAGAGAGTTGTCGAAAAGATATAGATAGTGCTTTCGGTGTCCTACAAACTCGATTTGCGTTTATCAAACGCCCTTGTGTTATTTGGAATCCAGTTATGTTGGGGAATATTCTTATAGCTTGTATTATTATGCATAATATGATAGTTGAAGATGAACGAGAAACCTGACCCACCATGCCACGTTATGTTAATTTTGACACAAAAGGTCATCTAGGTCCTTGATCCTTCACTTTAGAAGTTTAGGTCCTTGATGCTACGTTTACTCATAGTTTAGGTCCTTATTGTGTGTTTAACTCCCTAACTATCCCACCCCCATCCCACATTACACCTTGGTGACTGACTATCTTACGAACAGGTAACCCCTTTCCTTATTCACCATCAATTTTCAAAGGGTCGTGTTTTCACATACGAATTTTACTCTTTCACATATGAATTTTACAAATTTTACAAATTTTCCATTGTTGATATTTTCCCTCACCCTCTTTTTCCCCTTTCATCACCTCCCTTTACCACCAACACTACTTGCTTCGGTCTAAAAATTTTGGTTCACCACCGACTAATTATAACTGAAAAACTTATTAACAATGAATAAGAACAAAAAAAACAAGAAATCAAAACTGAAAAATAACAAAATATTATGGTCTAATTATAAATAGTATATGTAGTTACATCTTCTTACCGTTGCCAAAATAATAAATTAATATTAGTATATCAAACAAAAAAAAAAAAAAAAAAGAAAAAACTAATCTATCCCACGACAAACCATTCCAAGGCAACCACAACCTGCCCACCGGAACATCGCGTTATTCTTCTCCTCTATCACGCACCCCCGCCGCATAACCCGCACCCGTGACCTTTCCAACGCACTCGCACCACTCTGACCTCCGTGCACCACTCTGAACTTCGCCGCATCCGCCAAGCACTACCACCAACCATAAATCGTAACTTTAAACTATAATAAACAAATAAAACATTGATAAATTAAATAAAACTCATTCGATCATATTAATAATTGATGTAAAAACTAAATTACTTTACTAATTGAATAACTAGGGTCCATTGTTTAAGTTTTTGGATCAACTTGGTAAACTGATTGATACAAGAGTATATGAAAAGGAGTTAGGATCCTCTTTATTACCTCAAAAGTAATGGATGAGTCAATTATCTCAAATAGATTCATATTTATATGTTATTTCTCCTACACATTATCATCCATTACTTAAAAGTTAGGATTTTTAGATCGCTGCGGGATAATATCTAAAACGTTGAAAAGTAATGGAAAGGGGAAGTAATTGTATGTAAAGTTAATTTGATTAGGTCTGAAAAAGGGTATAATATGGAAATTAATGAAAAAGCGGGGAAGTAATTGTATGAAAAGTTAATATTCTGATAAAAAAGTGTGTGTGAAAAAAAGTAAAACTTGTATGTGAAAAAGTAATTTCGTTTTTAAAAGGTCGAGCACAATAATTAACTCTTTAATCTCTTTCCTTCCTAAATCCCAGCCTTGTTAATCTCATTCTCCCCTTTCACACTTCATTCCCTTTTTTCATTCTTCTCACACCACCACCAAACATCACTTAACACCACTACCGTCAATCACCTTCTTCCAACGCCACCAAAAAACGATCATCGGCCACTCTCGAAACCACCAGCAAGTTTCCCCAATCACCAAACACCAAACACCAAAAATCAACTCCTTTATCCCCAATCCCCAAATTCAACATCACCCTAAACTTGATGATAATAGTGAAACCCAGAAGAAGATCCAATTTCAATCATCAACATTCTTCTAAAATTAAAGTGAGACTCCCTTACATCGATAGGTGGTGCGTGATGTGTTGTATATAAGGGGTCTGTATATAGTGAATCAAACAGGATGAATTGAAATATGGTGCTTGGATAAATGTAGAGTCGCAAAAGGACTGCTCTCCTTAGAAAGTATTTCGCCCCTTACAAGCCTTAGGTTACCACGAAATCAATCCGAGGATAAAACTACACCGACCTTTGAATCTTAGGCGAGAAACAAAGAAACTTTACTGTTTTTGTAAGATTTGTAGATGGTAGAAATCTGAAATTTTGTTATGTTTAATTATGATATGCTTCCTCCTATTTATAGAAGAGTTTGCATCCTATGACTTATCTGTCAAAAGACATGTAGCGGAATTAAGTGAACAAGAACATTCTGGTTCATACGAAACAGAACAAGCGCGCAAAATTAAGAAAAATAGTCGATCGACTGAAAAACTGGTCGATCGACTAATTTCAAAAGTTGCATAATCAATTTAGTCAATCGACTAGAAAATCAGTCGATCGACCAAATCCAAGATTGCAGTCTTCAGATAAGTCGATCGACTGATTTTTCAGTCGATCGACTAAATCCCAGTTTCACAGACTTTGAATCATCTCAATACGTCTTTGCATATTATTTCCTTTTCTTCCGTACATCCCGTTAGCTCGATAATTAGTTTATATATAAACGTGTAATCCACACTCCCAATCCATACTATAACGTCACGAGCTTCCGTATGATTTCTACCACGATATCCAATTATACTTAAATGATCGATGACACTTAAATCGCCAACATGATGGAGCGGTTGTGGACTTTTCAGGTGGGGGCTCAGATTTATGGTGGTGATAATGAGTGTTAATGGAGGAGGGAGCAAAGGAGTTTCGGTTTATAGTGTTAATGGTGGGATGAGTTGGCAATGCAAAGGTGGTGGGATCTTGTGGTGGGGTGACCGTTCTGGGATGGGGCGTTAAGTGGGCATATTTAATGATTGTAAGTCTCATTGAAGACGCCGCATATCTGATAGGGGATTTGACCCGTCCTCATTGAAGACGGATATGCGCCGTCTTCAATTAGAATTTGTGATGTAGTGATCGTGGGTGGTTGAGTTTGGTGGTGGTGGTTCGTGATTGTAAATAATGGTGGTTAAAATGTTAAGGGTGATTACAGGTAAAAAAATTGGACTAGTTCAATTAAGGAAGGGGGTAGGATAGTTAGGATTATAGTGAGTTAAACTATAGTGTGGAGTAATATAAGAAGAGTGCCCCAATATTTTATAACATGTCATCAAGACTTTTATTTGACCAAACAAGAAAACGCATCGAAAATAACTGTTTAATTTCTTCCTCCAACAGACTTTCCCACTTCAATCATTTCTGTTTTTTTTTTTTTTTCATTCTTTCAAGCTTTATTCCACTTCTTCTTCTCTCTCAATCAGTTCTAGTTTCTTTCTTTTTCATTCTTTCCTTCTAAAATGTCTTATCGCATCTTCTTTGAAAATTTTCTTGCACGGAATTGGAAAAGCTTGTGCGACATTAAAATTAAGGTAATTGCTGGTTACTTGTTTCCGCCTTCGCCCACTCCAGAGTTGCAACCCCTTCCGTCGCCACCTCCGCCTGAGGTTGAGAGGTTGCAACGAGTTGTCAAATACCTGAGAAGGTTCTTCCCTCCGGCTTCTCCACCGCCTGTCACTATGAGGTTGTTGGCTTTTCTTGGTGTTTATTATGGACGTCAATCTTTTGCTTTAAGTCCTAACTTTGTAAGTTCCCTTTTGTGTTGAGATTTCTGTCGACTGACTGCTGCTTTAAACTCTAAAAATAATAGCATAGCCTGTGGCACTATGGCGAGTGAAGGGTTTTCAAATATATGTAGTCTTACCCTTATGTTGGAATCACAAAGGCGGTTTCTTAAAGACATATAATAAGAATTATGTTGATAATGGCATCATCAGACTTTTTTTTCCTCCTCAAAGTTGTTTTGAAATTTCCATGGCATGACAACTTTGACCAAACTGATGTTTCCTGTAAGAGTTACATGAATGACGGAAACCTTACTGTTAATCCTACACCTTCATTATTTAGTCGGTCGGGGAGTGGGAAACCTCGGCTTACAAAACTCAATTGGTTTGCTAAGATGTCATCTGCATCTTCATGTCCCAAGTTTTCGAGATCTGCTGAAGAACCTGTTGAAAAGAAGTTGAGCTCTCAGAAACCCATAGTTTCATCCCAACCCATTGGTATGTATATGATACTGTAAATATCTTTTATAAATACAGTCGCTGCATGAATTTAGCCACATTACAAAACAGAGATCTGTAAACACTTCTTACGTCTTGAAGTGATTGGAGATGCATTATGTTGGAAAATATGCGTACCTTAATAGCGGAATAGGTACGATGATCGACGTGCCGCTTTCTGTCCATGAAACCGAAACCGAGACTTATCCCCGTGGCTACTAGAGTCACCGGATATAGCCACACCCCAAATTCCAAAGCTCCAATTTGATGGAGAGCTTAACCGTATTGATAGTATACATTTCTTATTGATGTTGTGGTTGTGTGTTAGTATATGTATTTCTTAATACGTTTTCTTATTTATACTACCACATATAGGCAGTTACAAAGAAGGGATTAATGAGTAGAATGGTCATTAAAACATATTCAAGGACTCATTATCTCAGTCTTAAATCACAACTATTATCACAAAGTTAATGGAGTAATAGCCACAACTAATGTGGCTATTTAATGCGTAAATTTCAATACTCCCACTCGGCCACACATCCGAGTCACAAAATTCCCACTTGGCCACACAACCAAGCTCATACAAAAAAACACAACTCAATAAGAACTATCAACCACGTCTCATACAGGAAAATGGGGCGTGCGACCAAATATGTAACAAGTAGTGCTATATTATATTAAGCCTCCATCAAACTAACATAACACTTTCACAATAACACTTCCCCAGATCATTCAAGCAACACCGCCGCATACAATGTCCCTTTATGCTATAATATTTTACGTAGTTATATACACAATATAACCGCCGGCCAGGCTTAACATGGTGTAGTTGAATTGACCATTCCTTAGACGCTAATAAAAATCAATCTCAACTTGATTGCTTTCCTAACATGACCCGTTGAACCAACGACTTTATGATTCTCCGAAATCACGCTAAAGTAGCAACATCAAATCTTAATTTCATCTCACAGCTCCAAGTCAAAGGGCTTCGTACCAAATTAGGACATACAAGTCCAAAAGGGATCACACAGTAACAGATTAGGGAATCATCTGTCACTCCTAACGGTCGACAAAACACACATAGTATGATATATGTGTCACAACACAGCTCCCACTAAGATGGGCATATCACGCTTCTATGTCGTACGAATCCTAAGTCTAGATACTACATAAGTATCTAACTCAAGCCACTAGATTGATATACACAATATCCAATCCAACACTTGTGATTCGGTTCAAAGCTTTAGTACGAAATAGGGTATCTTCTCATACTTCGACTACAAAAGTCTCATCTTAGACTTACTAAGGCGGCTATATAACGAGTCAATATCTTTTCCATACAACTCATGTACAAAGATAATCTCCAACACTCACTAAGTGTTAACGTGACTCAGTCTCATCTTGCCCACGACACAAGTGTCAAGGCGATTACCTGTGTGACTAGGCAATCTAAAAGCTTGGTGATATCTTATGTGCCTCATCCTGCAACCAATGCATATGAACATTTTCTTCAGAAACAAAATCTTTATCCAAAAATGTCCATCATCAAACAAATTCACAACTCAACAAGATTAAACATAAGTTGACGCTTTTGCATAATTAGCTCAACACATGAACTAATTTTGAACAAATCTTATAAAAAATATAATACGTCAATCATCTTGTTAGTCTTACTTGATGACAAGATAACAACTCTTAGTCCCACATAGGAACTTATCTACTCTTACCACAAAGGCCAAAGTAAAAAAACACTTGATTACATATCATTGTGCATGCGTGTAAAGGATTGATTAGGTAACAAATTACTTATCAATTACAAAATTGACGTTCAACCATGTACTAAACAAGAAACACATCAAAATACCAACTACACTAGAATAAGAAACAATACTCTAATCGTTTCCTGCACTCAATCATAGGTTTAGACATAACCAAAATATTAATATTCTTCTAAAACACCAACATGTCACCAATTATTAAAGAGAAACTTATTCTCCTATATAATTTTGACATAACAACATCAAATCCACCATTCCAACTAAATCATCACACAAATGACTTTTAAAATAAGTATGGTAGACCTCTAACACATGAACACACTAAGAGATACAAAAAAAGTTATCATCTTAATCATTTGAGACGGACTCAACTAATCGATCCATGTGTATAAATTTATCAAACAACTTGATTCAAGAAAATAATCTTTACATCCATTTGAAAACAAAATCCAAATAGATAACTAAAACTTAGAAGAAAAGCGGAACGAATCCTAACATTTTGAGAACATATCTCAAGATAGTCTTAACCTAACTGTCACAAAGACACACATTGTCACAATGTATTTATGCTCTCATATAACGATCCATTTTTATTACTTGGTGAATACTTTCACTTACTAAAAGTGAAAGCTCCCACTTACTAAAAGTAGTAAAAATAACTGCATAGTTAGGACAGCTCCCACTATCCTCCATAATGAGCAAATCATCTCTCAAGGACCAACTTTATGTTAATCCTTATAAGTTGACATACAAGTTAACATTTACCCATCAATAAACAAAGTCTCATCTTTACTATGGATCATGGAACTACTCCCACTATCCAAATATGAAGAGAAGTTAAAATTATTCTTGGTGACTCAATGAGCTCACAAATTCTCCCACTCACCAAAAGATAGTTTTTGCGTTGTAACGAATACAAGACAAATGTCTACTAAAATTCACCGAACACTTAGAAACACATCCAAGTGATGAAATATTGTGGGTCGCTTCAACACAAAGTATGATAAATATTAAGGCATAAAAGACCAACCTACTATCCAAAACTTATTTGGAGTGGGAAAAATTTCCTCAAAAACATATTTAAGGAATCCTCCTCTAAATCAAAAGAAGGAATACTTGATCAACGTCATACTTCACTTAACCATGTCAAGTGATGGACAATTCCTCAACCATAACAATTTTTTGTCATAGCGATTTGGAATTATAAGATCTAGCACACATATTTTTCCTCATTTACACTTTGAACACATCAAAGATTTATTTGCAACCAACATATTTACTAAGAGTACTGACTCTAAGTTCAAAGTCGGTTTTCACCTTTTATTATAAAATGTTTGAACATATCAAATACTTAATAAAATGATAGAGGGAAAAATATACAGTCTCATGATGGTCCTTAACATTAAAATACCCACAAATAAAATAAAAATAGATTGAAATATAAAAAATTTAAAAACAATGAACATATGTTAAAATATACAAAATAAAATTGATGAAATTATTAATGAGTTCCCTTTATTATTTCGCCGTTTACTAGTTGTGTTTAATAATAATATCATTTGGGATTTCATGAGGCGTTATGAACCTAATCTCGTATCACTACCACAAATGATGGGTACTCTCTATAAGAGAAATAACCCTCATATTGCTGAAATTAATATAACAAAAGGTAAAATTAATAATCGTCATACCTTATCATTTTCATTTCTTATCATTTTCATTTGATCTTAATCATCATTTGTTATCATTTTCTTATGTTCTTTAGAATCGGTCCTTCTGAAAAGGGATGAACTAAAGAGGATCGAGATGGAGGTGATTGAGTTGTTCAAAACATGTGAAACCATCATCCCTTACATGACACTATATCAGCTGATGGAGGGTTACCAGGGTGGTGGTAATATATTCCATGGCCCGCTCGAGGAAATTCGGACATACCACATTTATACCAGTTACCAGGAGGAGGAGTTATGGAAGTCAAATGAATATTCATCTGAAGATTATTCCACTGATTAGTGTATTGCTGGTATGATTATCTTAATGGTGGTATTATGAAGCTACTATAGTAATGTTCAGTCTACTTTAATTTCAACAGCTTTATGTATTGGCTTTAATTTATGTCAGCTTTAATTTCCGTCCACTTTAATTTTCGTCAGCTTTATGTATCCATTTTAATTTCTGTCAGCTTTATGTATCCACTTTAATTTCTGCCAGCTTTAATTTCCGTCCACTTTAATTTCCGTCAGCTTTATTCGAGTGTTTTCAGCGTCAATTATATTTAATCAAAAATAAATTGAGATAAAAAAAGAAAAAACAATACATAAATATCCATCAAATACACAAGTACATCATTCAAGATTACAATTCAGAACTTTATTAAAGTTGTCAGTTGACTAGTCCAATCATCTTATTGATTAAGATTAAACTAATTTATTATTAATAAAATAAGATTAACTAAATTACATTACAAATATTAATAAAGTTGTTAACCAAAGCTCAATTTCCTTGCAACTTCATCATCAGTGATGTCATTTCTTCTTCTCCGATTTCTTCCCGGGGTGGATCCAACGCAAGTGTTCCAGTTCTCGATGTTTCTTTGGTACAAAGTATCGAGGTGACTGACACTCTCGTGTCTGTAGGTTCGCCAAGCGGGAGCAAGTGGTGGCATGGCAACATCCTCCTGCGGCCCTATTGAATGCAACCGCATCCAATGACTATGGTAGTTTACAATCCACATAACACCAAATGGTTTTTGACCTGGAACCGAAGCCCTAAATGGTAAAATTGTCTCACAACTATCAGCCCAAGTTTTCTCACCATTGTCGCGACGGAAATGATCGATAACACAAATAGTCCAGTTGAAGGTGGTTGCAAATGCAAGTAAGTGGTCACCACACATCCAATAATCCGGACCGCATGCAATCTCAAGAAAGAACTCGACACGCCTCAAAGTGGACTCAAACCCTGTCAAACCGGTCGTAGCCGATGGATGACTACCGAACAAGTTTTTGTAGACATCGTCGCTCCTAAGCTCTCGGCCACACCATATCCTCATCTGAAGGTAGTCGCCCTCTTGCCCCCATTTGGCATGAGATATAACCTGGAAAACACAATGACCATCGTCTCCGACATCTACCCATCCATCGAACTGGCCCCAAAGCACCTCTGGTACGCCGTACCGTTTAGCCCAAGTAGAGATAAGGCCGAGGGTGTAGTTTCTTTCTAACGGAGCACAAGGTGGTCCTGGTGGAAAGTCCCCAAATAAGTGAGTACGAGCAGTAGATCCATCGGTGCTAGGTGTCCCATATTTCCTTTGACTATGCTCGAAAGATGACTTGTTCTGAGTTGTAGACTTTTTAGGACGGACTTCGGGTTCTCATTAATATGAGGTGGCAAAACTTCCTCGTCCTCCGGATGAAGGACGTCACGCAACTTCTCTGAGACAAACCTACGGGAAACCGGGTCACTGTTTCTAGCTTCCTCTACTAACCCATCAAACTCATCATCATCGGCTCTCGGCATTTGATCAACACTATCAAATATCAAAGTCTTCCAAAAAACATGAACATCCTCAACATGGACCCTCCTACTTCTCCTACTCAAATCAACCAATTTGATTGCACAAGGTAGGCCATGAGTTATCTCAAGCACATGTCCACACCCCTCCTCTAACCCGACACCAATACCAAGACCTCTTTGAAGCTCTACCTTCATTAATCTTATTGCCTTCGTCGACACGACCCCTAGCAACAATGAGAACAAACGACTGGTTATCCGAGGCCGACTCCTTGAATCCTCAAGTTCCTTTCTAATCTCGGAGTGTTGACTTTCAAGCATGTCATGCATCTTCGACCATATACTATCAAGTGTCAAATTCGCGCTTTTCAACCATGTCTTAAGTAGAGAATGAGTCGATTCGACACGGGAAGTAGACGTGCTACCGAAATGTAGGACATCGTTTGTATAACATCGCACAAACTTCTCCTTGTATTTGCCCCAAGTGCTCAAAACATAGTTCCCTAAGGCAACCCACTTCACGCGAAAACACTCCCAAGCTCTTTCAAACTCTTCCACGGTTAATGGATCGATAACCCGTATCCAACCCGATTCTGGATTATAGTAGACAAGATCTCTATATCACTCCGTCTTGTAAATGTTGAGGGTTTTGGCATTGATGGCGCGGTTCACGTGCCACCGACACAAGAAATGACTAGAACCGGGATACACCTCCCCAAGAGCGGCGATCAAACCCAACTCCCGGTCGTTGACGAAGACGGTAGGGGAAACAAAGACACATGCGAGAATGTCCGACAACCACCTCAATATCCACGTCTAGGAAGCTTCGGACTCCGTAGGAACAAGTGCACAAGCAATTAGGAACGAATTCCCGATCGGGGTAACACCGACATTCTCAACTAGTGGATTCTTGTAGGTGTATGTCTTGTATGTCGAATCAATGAGCACAACATAAGGATAGGCTCGGAATAGCTGCACGGCTACGGGATGTGCCATGAATATATGAGAGATTTGTCGTGTCTCGGGATCACTCTCATGCCACTGCAAATAATGCGCTTCGACGGCAAGAGCAAACATTTCTTGTGCGGTGTTCCTTCCACCCCTAAATTCCCGCCTCAGTTTTTTGGTCTCGTTATAAATTTGATTATTTGACGGTTGAGGTTTACCCGTCGTTCTTTGGTGAAGAGCGTTCTTTATATCTCTTGGGAGCACACCGGCCTTAACTTGTTGCTTCACATATGCTTTCTCCTCGTCATCCAAAGCCGCAAAATGACGATCACCGTCCTTGTAAACCACCTCCCCATGGTTGTGAAACCCTTTACCCTCGGCGGTGATAATGTTCCAAACTGCCCCGTTATCGTTACTTTGACGAGGGTAGTTCTGCACGGCTCGGATACGGAAACTGCATCCACACTTATTCGACCTACGTCGCTACTCATGATCATCAATTGGAGGAGGTCTACCATACCTTGAACATCGAAAGTAAGATGCCAACAACCCGTCTCGTCTTCTGCTTTTTTGCCCATTATTTGCTTTAACCAAAGCAAAACCTTGTTCCATTGCAATGTTAATCGCCCAATTAAAGGCATCATCACGGGTATCAAAATCCAATGTCGTCTCAAAGTACGGATTGTAATCAATGTTATTATTCCCGAAATCCTCTAACGAGTCATGTTCAATGCAAATAGGACGCTAATTAGACATTAAATATTTAACATATATTAGTAAATCATGATCTACATACCTAAAATGTTATTCAACGGGGTTATAAAAAATAAATATCATCTAACCATGGTCAGACATTAAACTTACATGACTTAACCATGGTCAGACAAAAAAACTGGGTGTCATAACCATGGCCAGACGTTGGAAATGGACGTCCAGCCATGGTCCATGACATCTAGTTCTTCGTCTGACCATGACATGTTTTCCAATTTTTTTTAAAAAAATCCGCATTTGAATTTTAACTAACTAAGACGTAACGTAAATCAATTAACTTAATTAAGTATAAACAAACAATTAACGGATTCCGGGAAAAAAAAATTTACAAATTTAAATTTTGATTAATTTGTAAACATACCGAAGATTGTTCGTCCGTCATGATAATCAATTTAGTGAAATTGTTGTTGTTCGATTTAGTAAAACTGTTGTTGTTGTAATTTTTTAATTTTTTTAGTTGAATTAGTTTTATTTGATTTTGGGAGAATTAGAGATAAGAGAGGGAGAGAGTTTAAGTGCATAAGGGCATTATCATCTTTCGTAATAAAAACGTCGTCGATATTTCCTAAAACGTCGTTGATGTTAACCAGCGCCCAAAAAATATTCCGTTTTTAGTTTTTTAAATTTCCTTGCTTGAAAAGATTTACCTTCATATGAGGAAATAATTTTTGAAATGTTTTAGGTGGGAAAATAAAAATGGAACAAAAATAAAAAATTGTATGATATAACGATTTCCTATAATTAATTAAAATAGTCTTATATAGTTTTTCCCTAAAGTAATTATATGTAACAAATACAATTAAACAAAAAAATGGATTAATATAACTTAATTAAGTTTGGATGAAATTCAATTTTTCACTTAAATCTGATAAGAATACGTTTTGATTGAAAAAAAAAAATCAAATTTGCTTAATAGAATTTAATTAGGGTTTTATTTTAGTTGATTAATCTGAATATATTTAACAAATATGAAAAAATCGACTTTTATTTTCGAATATGTTTTGATAAAAAAATCGAATTTGAATAATGAAAATTGATTAAGGTTTTATATTAATTGATTAACATTTTTTTTTTAAATAATAATAATAATACCATCAATCGAAATGTATAAGCAATTTTTTTTATCAATATAATGTATAAAACAAGGAAATAAAAAACATTCCACCAATATAAGGTGTAAAAAAAGAAATAAAAACAATTACATAAATACAATTAACTAGATGTAGTTAACATATGTCAAATTACTAATCTAACCCTAAACTAACTAATAAATGTTAACTTGAGTTTGCCACGTGTCCCATTTTTATTTGTTGTGCATGACTTTTTCATACACATTGTGTATGTGTAGCCTTTTTGTATTAGCTTAAGTGTATTGGAATGTGGAGTGGACTTATCTTAAGAAAAAAAAAAGATTTAAGATTATTCTCTTGATTGAAAATAATAAATAACAAGAATAAAATGCGTAACAAGGGATCATTTAAGTGTACTAGTAAATTTGTGGTTACATTGACATTGTGGTTTTTTTTAAAGTTGCGTACTTTAAGGAGGTGTCGGGTACATATTATTGGAGATATTACCTAGTCTTGCTAGACTTTCCAAGATACTACACTTCCTAATTATGTTTCTTATTGTGGGAAATATCGATATATTTCGTCATTAAATTACGGATTATAACGAAACTATAGTATATGAATTACGAGTCATAAATGAATTGCATAATATAAAATCATATGAATCTAGAATTAACCTTTGGTCCTAGCAAATATGGCCTATGAACAATATCGAAGTCGATATTTTCCTAATTGTTGCACCCAAGATGCTCCAAGATATGCCTTACTTGTGCTAGAATTTTTTGAGAAAAGTTAATGCTAATTTTTCTTTTTGTGATGATGAATGATAGAGAGAATTCAAGAAGAAAAAAACTTGTTCTCCTTTGCTATATTTCGGCCGTGTAACCCCTAGGGTTAGAAGGAGATTTGTTTTTCTTTTTAACCCTCTTGTTATTAGGTTTTTTGACCTAGTTACCATAAAAGAATAATCGAAGATATTTTCTTTTATTTAACTCTAAATAGCCGAAAAATATGAGAAGAAAAAGAATATTTTTCTCCTTCCTTTTTAGGTTATATTAGCATGTGATATAATATATACGTCAACTATAAATATCCGTATATTTATAATTTGCTAATTAAATATAACATTTTATGTTTAATTACGAATTAACAATTTAATTCGTTTAAGCTTATATTATATACATTGATTAAATATAACAGTTTATATTTAATTACAAATTACATTTAATTCATCTCAGCTAATATTATTTAATCGTTATTAAATAATCGTATAATCATTACATTGACTAACCTTTTAGTCATATACATCGACTAACCTTTTAGTCATTTAATAAGGCATCAATGTGATTATATTATTCATATAATCACATCTCTCAGGCACATCCTTTAGGTGTGACTTTTAGGGACCAGTTGATCACCGCCATTAAAATGACAATAACGTCAAACTCCTAGCAAGCCAACCGTTATCGATAAACGTTAATCAACTGATAAGAATACTAAGTATACCCTGTGAACCTGTAAGAGATTTATTCATGTTATCACACTAACTGTGGAGGACACTAGCTCCAACAATCTCCCACTTGTCCTTACAAGTGTATGTGCGATAACCCGATTCTCATATCCATAAATTTCTCCCACTCAATGTAAAACAATTTGCAAAGTCCGTATTTACAAAGGTCGCATTTTACAAGCGATCAGTATCAAGAGTGGTTTTCCCGACTAGAGAGTAACTTAACTGATAAACGAATCATTATTCGAGCATGGCCATGCATTTCAGTTACAACTCCTCGAGTGGCCCTGAGAAATAACAAAACCTGATAAAGGTTGGATATTTTCCTCAACTCGAATCCTGCAGATACAAGCACAGTATGAAATGACCCAGTAAAAATCTACTTAGCCTCCTGTTACGGTCGACCATGAGAAAGAAACCAAAGTCACCCAAAAACTGCCTTAATCTCAAGAGACAGTCGATAGTCAAAAGAATCGACTCTTAGGAACACTATGGACGTCCTATCCACGACCTGGCACCGAATGTTCAGAAACATTTAGGACTCCATAACGTTGTCACGATGTCCTACGAGGTATCTTTATAACTCGTATCTGTGATCGATCAGTCAACCGTTTGACTTATGGCTCGTTGAACCCACCATCAATCAACTTCACAGTATAATTGCCAGAGTTATCAGCTCATGTAGGCGATTACGGACCAAAACAATTATAATGTAATTCAGTTCACTTTGTGGTGTTCAATGTTGTCGTACAATCCACATGAAAAACAAAATATGAAATAATACGATGATGTTATAAATAGTGCATGAAAAAGATACATTTATCTAATCCATATAAAACAGCTACTACAACTCAGGAACACGTTTAATTCCCATGGAAATAACGTGCCCTTCATGCTTATCATATTTTAACGGTTTAGTGAGAGGGTCCGCGATGTTGTCATCCGAAGCAATCTTGTCAATCACTATCTCCTTTTGCTCCACGTAATCTCGGATCATGTGAGCCTTCCGAAGTACATGTCTAGACTTGTTGCTGGACTTAGGCTCCTTAGCCTGGAAGATGGCACCTCTATTATCACAATAGATGGTGATAGGGTCATTCGAACTAGGAACTACGGTTAGTCCTTGTAAGAACTGACGCATCCATATAGCTTCCTTTGCAGCTTCTGAAGCGGCATAGTACTCGGACTCAGTTGTAGAATCTGCTATAACACTCTGTTTGGAGCTTTTCCAACTGACCGCAGCGCCATTAAGAGTAAAGACGAATCCAGACTGAGATTTCGAGTCATCTCGATCTGTTTGGAAGCTAGCATCTGCGTAACCGATTGCGCATAGCTCAGTGTCTCCTCCATAAGTCAATACCCAATCCTTAGTCCTTCGTAAGTACTTAAGGATGTTTTTGACAGCCATCCAGTGTGTTTCACCTGGATTGCCTTGGTACCGACTCGTCATACTCAATGCATATGCCACGTCCGGACGTGTGCATATCATGGCATACATGATCGATCCTATAGCTGATGCATAAGGAACACGACTCATGCGCTCGACCTCTTCCGATGTCTTGGGTGCCTGAGCTTTACTCAAATGCATCCCAGTAATCATTGGAAGGTTCCCCTTCTTGGAGTTGGTCATGCTGAACCTCTCAAGAATCTTATCTATATAAGACTCCTGACTTAGTGATAACATCCGTCGTGATCTATCTCTATAGATACGGATCCCCAATATGCGTTGTGCCTCACCCAGATCTTTCATCTGGAAATGGTTCTTTAACCATACTTTTACCGAAGATAAGAGAGGGATGTCATTTCCAATCAAGAGTATGTCATCAACATACAATATTAAGAAGACAATCTTACTCCCACTCGACTTGACATATAAGCATGGTTCCTCGACCGATCGAGTGAAACCATTCTCTTTTATCACCTGGTCGAAACGATGATTCCAACTCCGAGAAGCTTGCTTAAGTCCATAAATGGAATACTTAAGCTTGCAAACTTTCTTAGGATTTTTAGGATCAATGAAACCTTCGGGTTGTACCATGTACAATTCCTCCTCCAAATAACCGTTTAAGAAGGCGATTTTCACATCCATCTGCCAAATTTCATAGTCACGAAAAGCGGCAATCGCTAAGATTATCCGAATGGAACGGAGCATAATTACGGGTGCAAAATTTTCATCATAATGCAATCCTTGCACTTGAGTAAAACCTTTTGCTACTAGTCATGCCTTATAGGTGTCTGGTTGTCCTTCTATGGAATGCTTTATCTTATAAAGCCATTTGCACTGAAGAGGCCGTACCTTATCAGGCAAATCAACAAGATCCCATACGTCATTCTCATACATGGAGTCCATCTCGGATTGCATGGCTTCAAGCCATAGCTTAAAGTCGGAACAGGTCATGGCATCTTTATAGGTAGCGGGTTCGTTACTCTCTAGGAGTAAAACATCATCTCTCTCATTCTCCTCGACCATACCAATGTATATGTCTGGAGGAATGGAGACTCTACCCGACCTCCTAGGTTCCATAGGGATGTTAACCGTAGCAGAAGTCGAAGGAACCTCTTCCTCCATTGGTTGCTCGGTTGTTAGTTCTTGAATCTCCGACAGATCGAAGGTTCTATTACTTGACTTATTCTCGAGAAACTCTTTCTCTAAGAACTTCACACTAGCCGCAACAAAAACTCGTTGTTCGGTAGGCGAATAGAAGTAATGACCAAACATTCCTTTTGGATAACCAATAAAGTATGTCTTGATCGATCGCGGGCCGAGCTTATCCTCGTGTCTCCACTTGACATAAGCCTCGCAGCCCCAAACCCGAATAAAGGACAAGTTAGGGACCGTTCCCTTCCATAATCTCATATGGAGTCTTGTCTACAGCTTTAGACGGACTTCGGTTAAGTATAAGAGCAGCTGACAAAAGAGCATAACCCCATAATGAATCAGGTACTACCGTGTGACTCATCATGGATCGAACCATATCAAGTAATGTTCGATTTCTCCGTTCGGACACACCATTTAATTGAGGTGTTCCAGGTGGAGTTAACTGTAATACTACACCACAGTTTTAAGGTGTTGATCAAACTCATTTGAAAGATATTCGCCACCACGATCTGAACGAAGTGCTTTAATCTTTCTTCCCAGTTGGTTTTCAACCTTATTCTGGTATTACTTGAACTTTTCAAAGGACTCACTTTTATGCTTCATTAAGTAGACATATCCGTATCTACTCAAATCATACGTGAAAGTGATAAAATATCTATAACCGTCTCTTGCGTTTATTGACATAGGCCCACATACATCAGTATGTATGAGTCCTAATAGGTCACTAGCGCGCATTTCAACACCTTTGAAGGAAATTCGAGTCATTTTACCGATAAGACATGATTCACACGTGCCAAATGATTCGTAATCAAATGAGGAGATAGTCCCATTGTCAATGAGCTTCTTTACACGTTTCTCAGTTATGTGTCCCATACGGCACTGCCATAGATAAGTTTGATCTTTGTCACCAACCTTTAATTTCTTATTATTCACATGCAATATGTCTGTGGTTTGATCTAAGATATAAATTCCATTAATGGAAACTGCTTTGCCATAAATCATCTCATTAAAAGAGAAAATACAGCTATTGTCTTTTATTGAAAATGAAAAATTGTCTTTATCTAGTACGGAAACAGAAATAATGTTCTTAGATAAACTGGGTACATAGCAACAGTTATATAAATATAACTCAAAACCACTCGGGAGTTGGATTACATATGTTCCCACTGAGACTGCAGCAACTCTTGCTCCATTCCCCACTCGCAGGTCCACATCACCCTTTGCGAGAGGTGTGATGTTTCTTAGGCCCTGCAAATGATTACACAGATGAGAACCACAACCAGTATCAAGTACCCAAGTTCCGAAACTTGCATGGTTAATCTCAATAATATGAATATAAGATGACATACCAACAGGAGTGACGCGGCCTGCTTTTATGTCCTCACGGTACACGGGATAGTTCCTCCTCCAATGCCCAGTCTTGTGGCAATGGTGGCATTCCATGTTACTGTCCTTGCTCTTTGCCTTGCCTTGTGAGCCACTAGTCTCACCAGGCCCACTCTTGTCGTTTCCTGACTTTTTAAACTTTGGCTTTCCTACAACTAGGTCGCCATGAGCCTTGCCCTTACCTTTGCCCTTGTTTGAAAACATGAGATAATCTTGCTTCATGCTCCCACTCAATTTCATATCATTCTCGGTCTGTACGAGAAGTGAGTGTAGCTGATGAAGACTTTTCTTCATATCATTCATATAGTAATTTGCCCTGAAAAGGGCAAAACCATCATGAAGTGAATGAAGCACACGGTCAATGATTATGCTCTCACTGATTTTGCAATCAAGTGCCTCCAGTTTCTCGACATTCTCAATCATATCAAGAATGTGTGGGCTAACCGGTTGGCCCTTCTGGAGTTTTGCCTCAAAGAAGCGACATGTATGCTCATAAGTAACGATCCTCGGTGCTTTTGAGAATTCGTTAGTGAGCGTGGTGAAAATCTTGTTTGCACCTTGGGCAATGAAGCGTCTTTGCAAATTTCTTTCCATTGCAAAGATGAGTACGTTCTTTATCGCACCCGCTTCCATAACGAAGTCATTATATTCAAATGTCTCGTTAGCTCTCGCATTGGGGCCTGGGTTTGGCTGTATTGGCTCAGTCAAGTACTTGAGCTTACCGTCAGCAATGGCTGCATTCCGTAATGCCGCCTCCCAGTCCGCAAAGTTGGACCCGTCATTCTTTAGTCGCGTGGACTGATTCATGTGGTCCATGAAAGTTTTAAGCCAGGAATCACGTGCGAGTGTGGCACTTGGCATAGGGACATCATTATGGCCAGCCATTTGTTATAGCAGTATTATCAATATAAGACGAATTCTACACTGCGAAAAGAAGAAAAAACCATAATAAGCGTTCTCATCGATTTGAATTTAAGTCTAGTGCAAAATTTGTTTTAATGCAAAGACTCGAGCATTTATACAATTGACCTCCCTCAAGAATTATATAAATGATCCCAAGACTCAATTATCTGTAAATTGATAAGCCAACCTCTTGGCTAATTCTACCTTTAGAATTCTTGGTCGATAAATTTCTGTAAATTCTATCTTTAGTCCATCATAATCACGAGAAACTCTTCGGACTATAATGTTGAGATAAAATAGGTCAACACACACTACTTACCCAACGTAGAAGGGGTCATATGGAGAGTAATGTCCTATATGCCTACCGACGAAGAAGGGATTCATAGTAGTTTGGCCTATAAAGACTAGTCTCAATTTTAGGTTTAGAGGAAGATCCCATCAATTTTATTTTAATTCAATTTTAAGTGAACTAATATCTAGCATGCGAGAATGAATAAACTAAAATGATGGCTTAAACTCGAGTGACATCTTTATGTCCATGATAACAAACATACAAACTATATGAGTCAATTTTCATGCATTTTAGTAGTAGGTGGTTTGGTTTAGGCGGAAAATAATGCACTAACTATCATGTGATGAAAAACAACAAGAACGAAAAAAACATAAAAATATTACAAAGTCCTAGTGTGGCCTATCTACCAAAATGAACAAAAATACAACTTTGGAATCCAGCCTATTTGGACCCGAGAAGCTTGTCTTGATGTTCCATCTTGGTCCATGTAGCGGGAGTGAGCAATCCGATCTCCATCTTTAGTCTTCTCAAAATACATTTAATAAATTACAAAATATAAACCTATTTACATTCTAATTTAAAAAACATAATTTAATGAAAAATAAAATGGAGATTCGAGATCTCAAAATTACATCAAAGATCATGTTTCCATCATTACGAAAACATGATCAACTAAGGCCACACTAGGTAATACAAATTACAACCGATTGCAAAAATACGTAAATTAAACCATTCAACCATTCATTCAACAAAATAATATGCATCAACTATAAATTAATCATTCAAGACATAATTCTTTAATTATGAAGAGTAATTTATCCAAACCACCTTTTAAAATGATCAAAATTATGTGATAATTCCTTAATTAATCACAATAATCCCAACCAAACATAATCCAATTTTAATTCATATTCTTTAACATGAATTAATACAACATTATTTTAAACCTCTTTAAAATAATTGGGTATCCAATTATTGTGAACTTCTTCACAACAATAAACAAAACATTATCATTATAATGAATTAAAAAAAACTTTCGATCAAAAAAATAAAAAAACCGAAACTTTTTCTTTTAAAAAAAATGTTACTAATATATTCAAGATCGGTAGAAAATATCAACATCTAATCAATATTAAACATCGATACAAACTAGATGATTCAATTTAACAATTTAAAATGAATATCTAAATCAATGAATACCGAAAATATATAGCGATGAACATACAAATCGATTTCCATTTACGTTTTAATTTAATCCTTATTAAATCAAAACAACTACTAATTCATCATGTTATCGTCTTAACTATTTAAAACAACAATTATAATGAATCAAAATGGAAAAACAAGGCAAATTTTTTTTTTTCTCACGGCTGAACAGTGCCATGAACAGTACCAAAAATAATTTTTTTCCTCGACCGTGAACAGTACCAAAAAAAATCAAACCCTTTTTTTTTCTCAGCCGTAAACAAAAAAAACAAAACAAAAATTTCTAATCTTATATTCATCAAATATGAAAACATATAAAATAATTTCGTAGCCCTTGGCTCTGATACCACTTGTGGGAAATATCGGTATATTTCGTCATTAAATTACGGATTATAACAAAACTATAGTATATGAATTACGAGTCATAAATGAATTGCATAATATAAAATCATATGAATCTAGAATTAACCTTTGGTCCTAGCAAATATGGCCTATGAACAATATCGAAGTCGATATTTTCCTAATTGTTGCACCCAAGATGCTCCAAGATATGCCTTGCTTGTGCTAGAATTTTTTGAGAAAAGTTACTGCTAATTTTTCTTGTTGTGATGATGAATGATAGAGAGAATTCAAGAAGAAAAAAACTTGTTCTCCTTTGCTATATTTCGGCCGTGTAACCCCTAGGGTTAGAAGGAGATTTTTTTTTTCTTTTTAACCCTCTTGTTATTAGTTTTTTTGACCTAGTTACCATAAAAGAATAATCGAAGATATTTTCTTTTATTTAACTCTAAATAGCCGAAAAATATGAGAAGAAAAAGACTATTTTTCTCCTTCCTTTTTCGGTTATATTAGCATGTGATATAATATATACGTCAACTATAAATATCCGTATATTTATAATTTGCTAATTAAATATAACATTTTATGTTTAATTACGAATTAACAATTTAATTCGTTTAAGCTTATATTATATACATTGATTAAATATAACAGTTTACATATAATTACGAATTACATTTAATTCGTCTCAGCTAATATTATTTAATCGTTATTAAATAATCGTATCATCATTACATTGACTAACCTTTTAGTCATATACATCGACTAACCTTTTAGTCATTTAATAAGGCATCAATGTGATTATATTATTCATATAATCACATCTCTCAGGCACATCCTTTAGGTGTGACTTTTAGGGACCAGTTGATAACCGCCATTAAAATGACAATATTGTCAAACTCCTAGCAAGCCAACCGTTATCGATAAACGTTAATCAACTGATAAGAATACTAAGTATACCATGTGAACCTGTAAGAGATTTATTCATGTTATCACACTAACTGTGGAGGACACTAGCTCCAATACTTATACTGCTTAGGAATATTATTGTTATTATAATATTCTATTTCCTTAATTAAATTAGAAAACATAGAACTCTATTATTAGTATAAATAAACATCTTGTATCTCATTATTATTATGCAAGTTCGCAATAAAACTTATCTTTCCAATATGCTATCAGAGCCTTGTGCTCTTGATAGAGGGTAACACCTCGGAGTAGATCCTTAGGCCGGAAGTTAAAACTCCCACCCAAAACCCGAATTTGTTCGGCTTATATCCAAAACCCGACTTTGTTCGGCCAAAACCCGACATTGTTCGGACTATATCCACAACCTTTTTCCGCTGCCACTACCTTGGGAATTGCATCAAATAAGTACTATGTTTATGGCCACCACCCTTTTCGGCCACTACAAATCTTAAACAAATTCATACCACTATTGTTATGGCTACAACCCTTCGAGCCATCAACATAACATGGCCACAACCCATTAGGCCACCAAAACCTAGCTATAATGTTATCATCAACTTTGACCACCACCCTTTCGGTCACCCACCAAAATATATTGGCGAGCGAGTTCAGCACGCAAATCTATCATCATCGACAACGCTTCCAAGCGCATCATCATTCTAACTACCACCTTGGCGTCGCTCATCTTGTCCAAGACCGCACTTGCTCTCCGATCGTCCGTCTTGCGGGAGCGTATTGGAGATATTACCTAGTCTTGCTAGACTTTCCAAGATACTACACTTCCTAATTATGTTTCTTATATTGCTTAGGAATATTATTATTATTATAATATTCTATTTTCTTAATTAGATTAGGAAATATAGAACTCTATTATTAATATAATTAGACATATTGTATCTCATTATTATTATGCAATTTCTCAATAAAACCTATCTTTCCAATACGGGTGAGTGTGACCTCGAAAGAGGGAAGGAGAATGTAAGACATATGAGACTAGAGAGCGGGAGGATTAGATGACGGAGGTTATCGTGGTAGATTTATCGACTGGGAAAGGGAAAGAGACCGCAAAGGGTTAAGAGTGTGGTGTTAGCACAACTGGGTGATGGATGGAATGTTTAATCGAGTTTATTATATATAAGTGTTTGTAGTTATAACTTAACATTATGATCGGATAATTGAATTTTAATGGGAGGGTTACAATGTGTATTATAGTTAAGATTAAGGACGCGAACTGTTGTGGGGTAGAAAGATAACTAGATTTAGAGGTTATATTGGGATGTTTGTAATGGTAAGAGTTGCATTATTACAAGAATTTTTAGTAATTTAATTAATAAATGAAGAAAAACCTAGTACATTGTGCATAAGATTTAAATAATGGAAATTGTAATTGATTTACTTGAAGAATAATATACCATCTCTGTTAATCACAAAATGAAAAATTGAAATATGAACAATAAGAAATTTTTTGGAATATATGTAAATATTTAAAGTGAGAAATAGTTGGAAAAAAAAATTCGCATAGACGAGACGTTATACCTTTTAGGTAACGTATATTGAAAATACTCATTAAGTTAAAAGTTAAATGGAAATCTTATTTAAAGGGAATCTAAAAGATTTAAAATCGGACTTACTAAGAAATGGAATTACAGATTTTAAAATAAATAGATAAATAAATAGCTAGTAATTATTAATTTTAGGTAAGCAACGAGGTGTTACGCTGTACTCATAATAATTAATCGGAATATGGTAGAATTTATCGAAAAAGGGCGGACAATTACATGAAAAGTTTATAATGTATTAAAATTAATGTGTCATGAGTAGTGTATATCAAATAGATATCTGAAAAACTTGATAGATCTTTTCATTTTTGTTTTCTTTGCCTTTGTGTGGTTAGAGAGATGATAGAACTTGTTATTAAAGACGTCTAATAACAAGTTCAGCGTTTTACTAATGCATAAATGGTACTCGTCTTTTATTGGATTGCTCGAATTCTTGCTCGCGACGAGAATTTCTGTGTCTCAAGGTATAAGACATACGCATTTTACTCATTTCATAAAGAGGATTGAAAAACTTTTGATCAATTATATTCTTATAACTTTCTTAAGTTTTGAGGAACAGAAGTTTAACCTTTCCATTTTACAACTTCGAAAGTTTCGGGACGAAACTTATTTTCAGGAGGGTAGAATGTAACATCCCGAATAATTTTTTTTTACATATACTTATATTAATAGGACTATCATATTTTATAAACTAGACCCGTGTATATATCGGTATAAATGAAATGGCTCTACTTATGAACCTACGAAGAGTATATAGGTCGAGACTCGCATTAAAAGTAACCCGTTAAATTCTTTCTTACGATATTCATTTTACTACTATTTTAGATAATTATCAAATCAAAAAGAAAAAAACCTAAAATCATTGCACTTGACACGTAACACATGTGTGACTCACCCAAGGAAATTGCTTATACACCTAGAGTCCTAGACTACATACAAAAACATAATACTTAGATTAAAACCCAAAAGAAAAGAAAAATGATACGAGGTTGTAGTGATTAGTGAACTAGTGACTTTTCAACAACTAAGCCTGGTATTTCTTAAACTAGGGATTCGTACGTATCCGTATCAATCTTTACAATAAGGTATGATTTCGGGACCTTCGTCATTATAAGTATTTATTTACCGTCTTACAGATAAATGAAATAAGAGAATAATATAAGAAGTTGTGTATATTATTGTGACCGTAAGTTTTGTTTTAGAACTGTTATAATGCTAGTATGATTTCGGGACCTTTCATCAATATAAGTAATTGTTTATTGTCTTGTATAACTGAAATAGATAAAGTTGTCAGTAAATATTTATAGCATTTGAACTGTAAATCTCATACCGTTGTCGTTGTACTACTCATATGATTTCGAAATCCTTCTCCGTAGAATTATCAATCTGCTTTCTTATATTTATTATTGAAGGCAAATTATATTTTATTTATTGAATAATAATAGAGACATCTTGACAAATCCTATTATTAAAAGCTAGGTAGAACGAAGTAGTAGTAATTAATCTGAATAAACATAGTGACTAGGTTCTAAGAAGTAGTAATGCTAGCTAGACACATTACTAAGTGACATTGATAATAGTGAAGGGAACCTCTTGCTAAGCTACAAAAACTAAGCCAACAATCTCTTCCGAGTATAAAGAAGGGGATTGGAAATTGTAAGCTAAGTAATCATTTGGAATAATTAACCATAAAAAAATTAATTGCTTTTACAAATGCAGTTAGTAGTAACAAGATCATAGATAGAGGTATGTGTAAATTCTTGTGTAATTGACGTATGGTTTTTATACTCCGTGCATGTTATATTTTTGTCTTATATGATATAATGTTTGTCATGCTAGTACATTTGTTATAATGCATCATTGGTCAATTATAGCATTCAGGATACGATTATTGGTTTGATATGACATTATTATGAAAACTGAAACTGTGTACAAAGTAGGGGCTGTTGGAGTAGGTGTCCTCCACAATAGTGGTCACATAATAAATCTCATTAAGGAATATAATTGGGATATTTATTGACTATATATACATGATTAGTCAGTTGATTAACGTAAATCAATAACGGTTGGCTGACTAGAGTTTGACGTTATTGTCGTATGGCGGCGGTGATCAACTGATCCCTTTCGGTCACACCTATAGGATGAAATCCAAATAGTAACTATTTTTTGTATATGATACAGTTGATTAGTCCATTACATATATTTGATATGTACGAGAGTTAATAATTAGAAATTGAGTTAGGAACTCAAATTCGATTAAGTTTATTTTTCAATTATGCGATAATTGACTAATAAATTTATATCTGATTTCAATATGATTAAATAAGATCTAGTTTAGTAAATAATCGTTAATTTACCAAATTAGTTGAGATTTTACATATATTTTGAGGTAGAGGTAATTAGCTAATTATATTTACAAGGAGTTGTAAAATAAATTAACTAAATATTGTGGGACCCATTATATATTGATATAATGATAAAATATCACTTAAATGTTAAGTATATATTGTTTATTAATTTATGTCATATAATTGTTATATGATCAAATTAACACTTAATTATACAAGATAATTAAGCATATGATTAATAAGCATTTGTGGGACAAATATCAAAAATCAAAATGGACCATAATAAACCACATGTGGCCGGTTGGTGTAGTAGTGGAAGCATGCTGATTGTTGCTTTTTATGCTCAAATAATCCAAATTAAAATGACACTACATCATGCTTATACATCCTTACACACTACCAATTTGCATGTGAATTAAAATAAGCAAAATAAGAGTCTTGTGAGGCCTACATGGACCGGCCATAGTGCTTATAAAAGAGCACTATGGTTGTTCATTTGTGTTGTTCATTCTTGCTTGTTTTATTTCATCTCACTAAAATCCTCTCATCTCTCTAAAAACTCTCATATACTAATATTCACTAAGTATTACTAAAGTAGTAATATATTCTAATATTAGTGTAACTTTTCTTATTATCTAGTTAGTAATAAGTTAAGTTTATTTGGGTTAATCTTGGGTGCAATTTAAAGGAGATCTTCTAGTTTGAAGATTCTTGGAGGATCATCTATATCATAGCTCAAGAACAATAAGAAGGAGTTCTTATTGTGCCCATATCATTTCCATTTCAATGTGAGGAAATTTCTTCTTTTATATAATGTCTTTATATTTGCATGCATGTTATATAGATAATTAAACTCTAAATTAACAAGTAATTTAGTAACTAATTAGAGGAGTCTAAGTAAGGTCTATGGACTTTCAGGGGCGTTGGCTCCATATGAAATTAAAGAAGCGTTGGCTTCAGGGGCATTTGCTGCATATGAATTAAAGGAGCGTTGGCTCCATGTGAAAAGAAATGTCTTTCCCTTCAATAATGGTTTACCGATATTAATTAGTGGGATGTGAATATATGTTTATATATATATATATATATATATATATATATATATATATATATCTTGTTGATATTAGTGGGATGTGAATATATATTTATATATATAAGGATCAGATCCGGGTCTCATAACTTGGACTTGGACTCGGATTATTTTTTGAAGAACCCAAATTCGACCCATGCCCATTGATTCTGGAAAAATGAGACACATACCGACGGATCTGGGTCGCCGACCCCGACCCATGCATACTTCCCCCTCCTCGAGTACTCTACGCCGCTTCTTCTTCCCTGACCTCCTTCCACTGACCCACGAGGCACTCGTAATACCACCCTAACACGGCACTCTACGATCACCCTATGTTGCCAACGCTCTTCATATGCCCTCCTCCACCAAAGTCGCCACACTACCACTACCGTACAATCAGTGGTCATACAACAATTGGCTATTTTATAAAAAAAGATAACGGGGGTGATTTCTACTAATACCACTCTACAACCACCCTAATTTGATTTTCTAATCATACAATTAAAAAATTAAACATTTTTTTAACTTCAATTATCATCTATAAATGAGCAAATCTGTATATTCAAACATAACGAGGGTTAACAATTGAGAGAATTTAAGGTTTACAATATATATTAGGGTTATTTAATGGGAATAATCCATCCTATGCCTATTCATCTCATATTAATCTATCCTAACGATTAACTGAGAAAAACCCAATCTATGACTTCATTTAACTTTCCCTAAACCTGCTCTAATTCTTACCGGTTGTAACAGGTAACTCATCAGGTCACCTATTTATTATTCTTTCTTCTTTCCCCTCTTCATTTTTCTGGATATATCTCTTCTTTCTTCTTTCCATTTGTTCTTCTTCTTCTTCTTCATTATCTTAATTTATCCCTCTTTTCTTCAATTTATCCCTCTTTTCTTTATTATCATTATCATCCAAAAAATCCGTCTATATTTCTTCAACAATGAGGAGTCATAATTCTTCATTCAACTCAAGTAGTTCATCTGGAACGAACTATGTGTTATGCAAACACAATGTTGCTGCGGTTTTGAGAACGGTGAAGAAGGGAGTTCATGCGGGTCGGAAATTTTATGGATGTCCTCTTTGGCCGGTAAATTAATTTGTTTTATTTATTTCACATTTGGTTTGTTTATTCTTATTAATGTGAAATTGCTAAGCTGTTAAAACTTGTAGCATAACGGATGTGATTATTTTGAGTTCGAAGAGGAGTTGAAGTCGGGGCGTGAGCATCAGAAAAATTTGTTGCAAATTGAAGCATTTGAGAAGGCAAATTTAGAAGAGAAGATGAAGAAATTGAAGATGAAAAATGAGAAGCTGAAGAAAGAGGTGCTGCAATTAAAAGCGGAAATTAAAAATCATTGTAAATGTGAAAAAATTGGAATGATTATGTTAACTATTTCTTGGGCATTTTTCGCAATTTGTTGGATGTCGAAAAATAGTGTATGAAGTTGTTTCAAAAGTTGATGTAAGGGGTAATTGTACCAAATATGGTTGTTGAACCTTCAATGATAATATTGTACCAAATTCAATAATATAATGTTTGTTGAACGAAACTCATTGTGCCATTATAATCAGAAATCTTGCATTACATAACCATGAAATCTATCAAATGTCATTGCACTAAACCTGTCTTACATAACCTAAATGCCAAATTAACTACTTGATTGTTCAAAATCATGCCAAATCTGCCTAACATAATATTTCATACTTAGCAACACAATACACAAAATGGATGTAGCAACATAGTACAGTACACAAAATGGCTGCATCAACAATTTCTCTTCTTCTTCAAATCTGGTTTGATGACACCTAAGTTGTTGGCTGACTGTTGGAGTGACTAAAATGATGATCAATGCTCCTGGTGCCACTTAAGTTGCTTGTAAATGCATTGCCTTGCCCATCAAACAGGATTCCTATTCCCTGAGGTACTCTTTGTCTTGTTCCTCCTTCCCTAGCACCACCTCTTCCTCTTCCCCTTCCCCTTCCTGCATTTCTAATTACTCTGCCATTCCTCCCTAGCCTTGTAGGTTGTGCAGTAGCTTCATTATTGGCTTGAGAGTTTGTTGAGGATGGTTGTCTATTGGAGTCAGGAGTATTGACATTTCTTGGTCTGCCCCTACCTCTTTTTGGAGGTGGTTCCAGTTGCAAGGTTCCTTTTTGAGGACATCTCCTTTTATTATGCTCCTTAGACTTGCATACAGAACATGTCATTTCTAGCCCATGTTTTGTTAATTTTCCACTTCTTTTAGGGTCCTCATGTGGATCCCTCTTATAACACCCACACTTCTCAGCCTCCTCAACAATAGTAAACCAACAAAATTCATCAACATCAACAGCAGCAGTACTACTAACTCTACCATTATATACCAAACCCAATTCATTTCTAACAAATGAACCACCATACAACAATTTTAAAGTCACTGAATCCACAGAATTTACCTAAATAAAAATCAAACATTCAAAAACTACATATGCTACTATTTAGTTCATTAAACTTAACACATTGAATCAATTAAAGGGGAAACAAAATCAAAAATAAATAAAATAAAGAAAGAAGCTCACCATGGTGTCTGCAGTGACGATTGATGATCAAGGGTCACAATGAAAACGGTGTTGAAGATGCAGTGACAATTTGAAGGTTAATAAAGAGTGAATTTGAGAGAATCAATTAAGAGAGAATGAATTCTAGGGTTTAACTTTTGATTTTAATTAAGAGAGAATGAATTCTAAGGTTTAAGTTTTGGTTTTGGTTAATAGGGATGAATGTTGGGTAAACAGAGAAGAGAAGAGGAGTCATAGTGTATTAAGAGGTCAGTGTAACCGGCTTCACAAGTAACCTGTCCATAAGTTTAGGGAAATTTACATGAAGTCATAGATTGGGTTTTTCTCAGTTAATCGTTAGGATAGATTAATATCAGATGAATAGGCATATGATGGATTATTCCCATTAAATAACCCTATATATTATATAAGTTGACAAGTTTACTTATATCTCAACTTAAATGGACACTATATATTATATAAGTTGTCATGTTAAAACTTTTATTTGACCAACCAAAATAACGCCATCTAAAATAACCGTATATTATCTTCCTTTAACAGACTTTCCCGCCTTTATTCATCTATATTTTTTTTCTTTTATTTTTTCCATTCTTTCAAGCTTATTTCTTTCTCCATTATTGCAGTGATCTTCTCTCTCCACCAGTTCTTGTTTTTTCCATTCTAAAATTTCGTATTGATAACCTTTGAAAACTTTATTACACGAAACTTGAAAACCTTGTACGACATTAAAATTAAAATAATTGATCCTTACTTTTTTCCGCATTTACCAACACCCAATTTAGAATTTCCACCCCTTCCGCCACCACCTCTTGCTCTTCAATATAATGAGGACGGAAGGTACCTCCAACCCAAAGAGGTTGAGAGATTGTGACAAGTAGTCCAATACTTGAGAAGGTTCTTTCTCCCGGCTTCTTCACCGCCCGTCAGCAACTCGGGTACCGGAGCGTATGACGTGTATCATTTCATATTATTTCGCTTACTATTTGTTGACCTCCCTAACAATTGATGGAAAGATGAAAGCATGGTATAATCAAGAAAATTCTACCATTAACTGTGATGTATGTCTCTCAATCATTTTCCGCAAGTAATGTTGGTTCACTTTCTTGGATTTTCCGTGAGATTTTACCATTGTACAATTTTGAATTGAAGTTCTGTTGATTATTTTGGCGTAAATAGTGTGATATCATTATACTAATGAACTTCAGGTTTATACTATTATAGATAGGCATCGTACGTGCACCCTCTTGTTGGTATTACACCTATTTTCGTGTCCTTGTGTCATTATGGCCACCCCTTATTTGCTCTTGTGGCGATCCTGGTTAAATTTGTACCCTTGTGGTCACCCCTCTTAAAAATTGTGCCCTTTTGGTTATCCCTCTAAAATTATGCCCTTATGGTCGTCCCTCTTAAAATTTATGCCCTTTGTGGCCACCTCTCAAAATTTATTCCCTTGCGGCCACCGCTTACAAAATTTGTGCCCTTTCGGCCACCCTTCAAAATTTGTGTCCTTGTGGCCATCGCTTACAAAATTTGTGTCAAGTTTGTGCCCTTGCGACTACCCCTTACAAAGTTTGTGCCCTTACGGACATCCCTTACAAAAATTCTGCCTTTTTGGCCACCTCTTAAACTTTGTGGCCTCGTGGCCTCCCCTCTGAACTTTGTGGCCTTGTGGCCACCCCTCAAAATTTGTGCTCTTGTGGCTACCCCTCCAAAATTTTTGCTCTTGTGGCTACGCCTCTTAAAATTACTCCTTTGTGGGCCCCCTCATCAACTGCCATCCGTGACAACTATGTGCTAGTTCACTCCACCGCGACGGTTCCAAGCTATCAACACTACCATATCGCCTTCCTATGACACTTTTCAATTTTGGACTTTCGCTTCGCCCGTCCATCTTGCAGGGGGAATATTAGAGATATTATGTCTTATAATATTGTTATGTTATTAGAAAAGAAATTTTAGTAGAATTAAGAAACTATATATTTGATCATACCGTGTCTTCTAATTGAGGTAAGGTTAAAAGTTTATCTTACACTATAATATGTGGTCTTATACTCTCATGCTATTCTTATTATTCATGAATTTAGGCAATCAATAATACAATACAGTTGCTCTTCTTCTCTTTTATATTCTCTACAAATACAAGTTAAAACATTTGGAGCTGTTTGATACTGAAATGGGAAGTAGAGAACTGCAATGCTAAAAAGTTAATGCTAACGACATTACAAAGCTCAACTCCACGCACCTTCCGGACATGGTTAGGTTTTTCTAGCACTAACTTCATGAACACTCAACTCCATGCACATTATGTAAGGCAAGCATCTGCTGGTCAAGGATTTTTCATGAAGTAGGTTGAAACTCATATAAATCAGACCGTAAGTCCCGTTTTCAGAACACCAAGTATCTATTTTTTTTATCCCCAGTTAAACTTTGTGACTTTCATGAGTGTTACTCGACCAGTTACAACTGAGAAACAATTTGATTGGTTTTCCGTAGAAATCACTTACGGTATGTTACTCCACACGATTCCATAGGCTTCTGCATGTCTAAGGGGAAATCATATAAAACTTCAGATTTATTTTTAACATCTTGAGATTCTTATCATGAATATATGTCATAATCCAAACTAGTTTTAAACCTGTGCAAAAAATGCACGGGTCGTAATATAAATGTGCGTGATAAATATTGTGGTTGGTCAGGGATTGATTTTTTGTTTTTTTTTGCTTTCTCAAACATTTAACTTGAAAACTTTTATACGGAGTATAAATATTGTGGTTGGTCTTTTAAATTGACCTAAATTTAGTTACACAAATGCACTACTTATTTATATACAGGCACTACCATACTCGTCTTCAGTATATCAAATCAACTCACTTGTTACCTAGAAAGTACCAAAATTTAAGTCTTCATTATCATTATGTGATAATATTTGACCCGTATTATATTTAAAATGGATAATTACCGATTTATTTATGTTTTAAGTGAGGATTACAAATTTCAATTCATACCAAACAGCTTGAAATAAACAATTAAACCAAACTATTTTTAAAAAAAGTCCAACAACTCACCACCCAAATTGTTAACCTAGCCAAACAAATGAGTAAAGCAAAAAAATCCATATCTTTGGATACTCCTTCACAACCCAAATTGCTAACCCCTAAATCAATCATCAAGGATATATAATCCAAACCCTGAAACAATCATTCGTAAATTATATATTTGCCACCACCGTCATCTTACCCATACCTTCGTCCTTCGCCGCCTCCGTCATAACGTTCAATAAAATTCACCACCTTCATATTTTTCCAACTTAATCAATGTCCATATGGTAAATGCTTGCATACCAAATTAATAAATGTTTGTCAGGTTAAGTTTGTCCTTCAAATTTAGAAATTATTAGATGTAGCATTTATAGTTGCAATATTTTATCAAGTTTTTTTTCCTTGTTTTTCTCTATTATATAAGTATGCCTTATTTTTTCCACTGATTAAATTTTCTCGAGTATTTTTATTCAAAATTCAAAATATTTACCTTTTAATGTTTTGCTTTCTTAATTAACTTAAGAGATAGATTCTTCATTTTATACCCAAATTTTAATTTATTGCCATCACAAGGTTGTTAGATCTGATGATGAATATTGTTGATTTTCTTAACGTATTTGTTGATGATTTCATAAATAAAATGAAAATGTATTGTCATTAAGATAATTTTTTTGAAGTCGATATGATTGTAGTTTTAATTTGACTAATCCTTGAAAACAATTTTTTTATATGACTTGTTATATTTTTTCCCGAATATTTTTTCCGTTTATTATATATTTATATTTATATGTTCCTTTTACTTTTATTAATTCCTAAAATATTTATATATGTTTTGTTTTCTTTCTGGGTACCATATGATTTTATATGCTAAAATTTATCCAATTTTTAATTCTATTAATGGAGTAGTTCCTTTTGTATTAATTACAATTGTTATTTTTTCTTAAAATTTTGGACATTTTTATGTAGTTTTTGTTATATTAGGATGTTGATACTGTATTAGTAATATATATGGAACCCAAGTTATAATGAAGGTATGATTTGTGTATATGATTTTGTGTAAATAGGAGGAAAAGGTAGATGATAATTAAAGAATTTTAATTAAATCATCTCATGTAGGTGGAGGTCTCCACAAAGAGAGTTTGCCTTTTCAATTTCCGAAAACAAGGAACCAATATAAATCCTTTAATTATTCTTCTTTTATATAAAGAAGACTAGTTTTAAACCCGTGCAAATTTGCACGGGATTAAATATTTAACACAAAATTGTACGGAATACATGATTATTATTTAAAATATGAATCACTATCATCGAGTGTAAGTCAAGTTAATTACATAATTTATAAACATTTTAAAAAAAATTGAGAGATCCGAAATTTGCCACCATTAATATAGTAAAATAAAATAATGCTATTTATTATAAGTAATAATAAATTAATTAAGCGGGATGACATAATATATTTTTTATTCATTATGTTAATGATCAATAAATTACACATAATAGTATAATTTTCATCGTACAGAGTATTCGTTAGCATATATAGTAATCTATGACTAATTAATTATCCCTTTTAAAATTCAAAATCAAAACTTTTTAATTATATAATTAGCTATTTCACACACTTATAATTTTTAATATACCGCGTTACGTATAGGCTTATTGTGAGATTTCTCACATTAACCCAACTCACAACTCATACGACAGGAAACATATTTTACCTCATTCGTATTACTCGAGTCGCGACGACATTTATATAATCATTTCTAAATTGTAATACATACACACTATAAACATTTGTTTGCGGTAAGAAGACTATGTGGATTTGTATAGTTATGGTTTTGTATAGTTTATATAGCTTATCATATGCGTTTATGGAGTTGTTAGAAATGTTAGAATTGTAGATATCTAGAAATTATTGGCTAGAGATTTAGAAATAAAACCTTCTAAAATCAAGAGCACAACTTTTGAAACTTTGAAAAAGTTCCACTTAGTTAGTTTATTTTGGAGAGAGTAATTAAATCATTAAGAAAAAGGTGTGAGTCCCACTTGCAAAAAAGTGAAAAAAAAGTGTTTTTTTAACCAATAAGAACCCTTTAAATGTTTATGCTTTAGTATATAGTAGATTAGAAAACTATTTGATGTTGCAGAAATGTACTAGCAACTTAAGCACACCATTTAAACGGCTTGATAATAGAATTTATGGACGTCAATCTTCTGTTTCTAAAGGATATTTTATGAGACATGCTTTAAGTCATCTGAATTAGATTGTAAGTTCCTTTTTCAGAATACTATGCATAAGTTATTCCCTCGCAAAACGTCCTAACATTATTTCGAAAAGGCGCTTCACCTTGTGGGAATACAAGAGAGTCAGATGTGCATCAGCTTACCCATCGATATAAAACAGAAAGAGACAGTTCCCTAATGTTCCATTAATGAAATTTATGTTTATATTTCTGTCGAATAACTGTTGCTTCAAACTCTAAAAACAACAGCATAGCCACATTGCCTCATAGGCCTCCACCTAAGGCCATATGCCAAGTGAAGGGTTATCAAATTATGTAGTCTTATCCCTAGGTTAAAATCAGAAAGGCGGTTTCATAAAGGCCTTTATTGAGAATTATGTTGATAATGTGTTAGAACCACGCTGGTTTAATGATGTCAAGTTTCATTGTCATTTAATGATTTGTTTCTTAGTCATGATCTATAGCAATTGAATCTCTCAATTATTTCTCAAGGATGGTGAAAGTATGATCAAAGTTGAAGAAAGCCCCAAAGTCAAATGTTGTAAACGAGGCAGTTTAACATTCTTAGTTCATCAAGTGACCGCAAAACCATGCAACAGTGCAAGTTACTCTGATTTCTGATACTACGAAAGCAGAGTTTTTCGAAAATGCAGCAAGTGTTAATCATTCAAAAGATTTCTTGTTTCCAAAAGGTTTTTTACTTTAATCCGAAAAAGAGGAGCTTATTTCCAATGTGATTTAAAAGCTAATCTTAGCAGAAGATCTTAGTTCAAAATATGGGAATCCTACTTTTTTATTTATGAAACAATTTATGGTTCCCATAAAAATTTATGGCTCCCGTAAAATTTTATGGGAAACACTCTTTGCCTTGAAAATGAACTCTCTTAAGCCTCACAAATCTGATTATTTTTCAAAGTATATATATTTTAAATAAGATTACACCATGTCTCTTGGATAATAGAATTAATAAATATTTTTTTTTGGTTCCTTCCTTCACACACCTCTTCTTCTCTAAATAGCCTTCTCAATTCTCATTTAGTGCCGAAACTGTAAAGAGTATTTTTGAGAAAACTTTGCATATCATTTCAGAGTTAAAGCTTTGTTTTCAAGTGTTTGCAAAACCGGTTTAAGTCTTAATTTCCTCAATCGTTTTTCAAAAGAGCTGTAAAATCTCCATTTATCAGTTCGATGTACTGTGACATCTAAGTTTGTTCCGTGATCTCGTCTTAAATTCTTAATTGTGATCTCCATGTTCATTAAGTGAACGATTGAGATTCAAGACTTTGTTAAGTTGTGAGATAGAACACAAAACTTTTGAAACAGAGTAGCTTTAGGTTTGAGTGCAACCAGGGTTGGTTGGGAAGTTATAAACATTATAAGGGATTTAATAAGTTTGAGTAAATTTCTAAACAAGCAATAAAAATAACATTGGACGTATGTTTAGAAGTAGAAGCTGCACCAATTTAATTTATAACACAATTTGATCACAATATTGATTTCTCAAATGATCCCCGTATGTATAAATATAACCAATGTTTGTCAAGTACGTGTAACAATTGACCGATTCAATTTTTCGTATAGCGTTGCCATATTGAACATATTAAGGAAAATATTTACTCTTAGTAGTATCATGTGATAAATTAGATAATTATAAAAATGAAAAATAACTATGTGTTTATGATTAAAATTCATTAAAATAAACATTCGTAAACACATTCATCTGACCTGCTTAAAACCCAAAATCTGTTTAAACCCGACACTTACAGACTCGTCATTTAAAAACTCAACATAAACGTGAAATCTATTTCCCCGAATCCGAAACAAACGAGCTCGTAACTCGTTCGTTTGACCCATTTGACAAGTTTACTTATATCTCAACTTAAATGGACACTATATATTATATAAGTGGTCATGTTAAAACTTTTATTTGACCAACCAAAATAAAGCCATCTAAAATAACCGTATATTATTTTCCTCTAACAGACTTTCCCGCCTTTATTCATCTATATATTTTTTTTTCTTTTTTTTTATTCTTTCAAGCTTATTTCTTTCTCAATTATTGCAGTGATCTTATCTGTCCACCAGTTCTTGTTTTTTCCATTCTAAAATTTCGTATCGTATAACCTTTGAAAACTTTATTACACGAAACTTGGAAACCTTGTACGACAGTAAAATTAAAATAACTGATCCTTACTTTTTTCCGCATTTAGCAACACCTAATCCGGAATTTCCTCTCCCTCCGCCACCACCTCTTGCTCTTCAATATAACGAGGACGGAACCTTCAACCCAAAGAGGTTGAGATATTGTGACAAGTAGTCCAATACTTGAGAAGGTTCTTTCTCCCGGCTTCTCCACCGTCCGTCAGCAACTTGGGTAACAGAGCGTATGACGTGTATCATTTCATATTATTTCGCTTACTATTTGTTGACCTCCCTAACAATTGATGGAAAGATGAAAGCATGGTATAATCAAGAAAATTCCACCATTAATTGTGATGTATGTCTCTCAGTCATTTTCCGCAAGTAATGTTGGTTCACTTTCTTGGATTTTCCGTGAGATTTTACCATTGTACAATTTTGAATTGAAGTTCTGTTGATTATTTTGGCGTAAATAGTGTGATATCATTATACTAATGAACTTCAGGTTTATACTATTATAGATAGGCATCGTACGTGCAACCTCTTGTTGGTATTACACCTATTTTCGTGTCCTTGTGTCATTATGGCCACCCCTTATTTGCCCTGGTGGCGATCCTTGTTAAATTTGTACCCTTGTGGCCACCCCTCTTTAAAATTGTGCCCTTTTGGTTATCCCTATAAAATTGTGCCCTTATGGTCGTCCCTCTTAAAATTTATGCCCTTTGTGGCCACCTTTCAAAATTGATTCCCTTGCGGCCACCGCTTACAAAATTTGTGCCCTTTCGGCCACCCTTCAAAATTTGTGTCCTTCTGGCCATCGCTTACAAAATTTGTGTCAAGTTTGTGCCCTTGCGACTGACTACCCCTTACAAAGTTTGTGCCCTTACGGACACCCCTTACAAAAATTCTGCCTTTTTGGCCACCTCTTAAACTTTGTGGCCTCGTGGCCTCCCCTCTAAACTTTGTGGCCTTGTGGCCACCCCTCAAAATTTGTGCTCTTGTGGCTATCCCTCCAAAATTTGTGCTCTTGTGGCTATGCCTCTTAAAATTGCTCCTTTGTGGGCCCCCTTATCATTTGTCATCCGTGACAACTATGTGCTAGCTCACTCCACCGCGACGGTTCCAAGCTATCATCGCTGCCTTGACCATCTCGCCTTCCTAAGACACTTTTCAATTTTGGACTTTCGCTTCTCCCGTCTATCTTGCAGGGGGAATATTAGAGATATTATGTCTTATAATATTATTATGTTAGAAAAGAAATATTAGTAGAATTAAGAAACTATATATTTGATAATACTGTGTCTTCTAATTGAGGTAAGGTTAAAAGTTTATCTTACAGTACTATAATATATGGTCTTATACTCTCATGGTATTCTTATTATTCATGAATTTAGACAATCAATAATACAATACAGTTGCTCTTCTTCTCTTTTATATTCTCTCCAAATACAAGTTAAAACATTTGGAGCTGTTTGATACTGAAATGGGAAGTAGAGAACTGCAATGCTAAAAAGTTAATCTCTCCTTAGTATAAAAGCTCATGTTTTTCAAGCTTTTCAATTGGTTGGAAGAGTTATCAACTTTTTGTTTAGGTAGGGTCTGCCATGATCTTGCTATTGAATTAATTACTCTCTCTACTTTCCCTAATTTATTTACTATCCCTTTCATTATCTTAGCTTGATTACCTAAACTTATATTATGCACATCCGGAAAAAGAAATTTAAAATACAAAATAATAACAAATCACCGCCTAAAATTTTAAACCGTCCAAAAATTACATATTCAAAATTATATACAAATTACAAGATGAACTTAATTATTAATTACTAATACAGTAAATTAAATTATAAATACATTGTAACAAAATCAGTATCAGTAATACAAAAATTTTAGACTTGGAAATACAAAAATTTGAAAATTAAAAGAAAAAAAAGCTTCAAGATAATTTAGAAAATCAGTGGTGAAGAATAATATTTTACAAATCGAAAAAAAAATGTAACGACTTGCTAGAGCATTGATGGAATATAACTTTATAAGCCACACATAGACGACAACTCTAATACAATGACGAAATCGACGTTTGAAAGGGGCTAACAACTATTGTACAACAGCGGCAAGACCGCTGGAAAGTGAAAACTGAGACGGTATTGGTGTGTGATGTGGTAGTGGAGGAGCATTAGTTGTTTTACTATGGTTGACGATGATATTAGTGTGTTATTGTTATTCGTGTCAATGTTTCGTTTATGTCGGAGTCTTTTTGTTAGTATTTTAATTTTAATTTATGTGGAATTTATTTCCCAATATTTCTGAATTAGTCAAGTTATTTATTCCTTCAATCTCAATTGTTTATTGTTTATTTGCCTTTTATTGAAATATCCCCTAATAAATAATATAAAAGGTAAACAAATAAATGTTACTGAAAGGTAGTATTCATCCCGTGAATTTATAGTCGCACGGACTTAATCTATAACAATGATATTAACTCTATAACATCCTATTATTCTATTATTACTTGAGGATATACCTACTTAAAGGTATTTCGAACATAGAAATTTTATAAACAAGCGGTGCATTATTGCACGGGTATAAAACTAGTGCTAACTACATTACAAAGCTCAACTCCACGCACCTTCCGGACTTGGTAAGGTTTTTCTAGCACTAACTTCATGAACACTAAACTCCACACACATTGTGTAAGGCAAACATCTGCTGGTCAAGGATTTTTCATGAAGCAGGCTGAAACTCCTATAAATCATACCGTAAGTCCCGTTTTCAGAACACCAAGTATCTATTTTTTTATCCCTAGTTAAACTTTGAGACTTTCATGAGTGTTACTCGACCAGTTACAACTAGAGGTGATCATGGGCCGGGTCGGGTCAGGTTTGGGCCGGGCCGTCACATAAAATTAGGCCCAAGAGTGCGGGTCGGGTCGGGTCGGGCCATATGTGTGGGCCATTTTTATTGGCCCAAGCCCGGCCCGTGCGGGCTTAAAGCGGGCTTCGGGCCAATTCGGGCCGATTCGGGCCAATAATATTCACTCTTCAAATGACTTTAGAAATCTCATTATATAACTAGATATTATGTCATAAAAAAATTTTAATACTAAATTATGTGATTTGATGAATATTGTCGATGTAAGCAGTAGGAACGTAGCTTAACAAACGCATTAGTGAAATGTGCATGTACGTAGTATTGTTACGACAAGTTTTCAACAAATGAACGTAACGTAACATGAAAAACTAGTGAAATGTGCATGTATAATACTATTTAGATATTACTAATTTAAGCAAATAACATTTTTTCCCTCATCTCAAGAAATTATTTATTTAAAGTTAGAGATGAGAAGAAGACAAAAGGGAGAGACCTATGATTAATTAAGTGCACAATTTTCAGCTGTACAAAACTCCTAATGTACTTCCGACCTTTAGTATTTCATTACGGTGTTGTGCAGTTCTACTGTGAATTGATATTTGTTCTTTAGGCTAAAATTTTAGGCTTGTCATAATAATACAGGTAAATAGATTACTACTCCTCCGTAGATGCCAGTTGGTTTATTAAATCTATTAAAGTTTGCATATGTTCGGGTCGGGCCGGACCAAAATTCGGGCCTTGAGGTCGGCCCAAACCCGGCCCAATTATTTGATTCGGGCCATGGGCTTCGGGCCGTGGGCTTTTCGGGCCAAAATTCAAGGCCCAAGCCCGATGAAAAATCGGGCTGGGCCGGGTCGGGCTAGCGGGCCTGGGCCATTTGATCAGCTCTAGTTACAACTGAGGAACAATTTATGTCTAGGTGGAAATCATATAAAACTTCAAATTTATTTTTAGCATCTTGCGATTCTTATCATGAATATATGTCATAATCCAAATTAGAAAACTCTTTGATGTTGCAGAAATATACTAACAACTTAAACACACCATTTAAACGGCTTGATAATAGAATTTATGGACGTCAATCTTCTGTTTCTCAAGGATATTTTATGAGGCATGGTTTAAGTCATCTGAATCAGATTGTAAGTTCCTTTTTCAGAATACTATGCATAACTTATTCCCTTGCAAAACGTCCTAACATTATTTCGAAAAGACGCTTCACCTTGTGGGAATACAAGAGAGTCAGATGTGCATCGGCTTACCCATCGATATGAAACAGAAAGAGACAGTTCCCTAATGTTCCATCAATGAAATTTATGTTGATATTTATGTCGAATAACTGCTGCTTCAAACTCTAAAAACAACAACATAGCCACATTGCCTCATAGGCCTCCACCTATGGCCATATGCCAAGTGAAGGGTTATCAAATTATGTAGTCTTATCCCTAGGTTAAAATCAGAAAGGCGGTTTCATAATGGCCTATATTGAGAATTATGTTGATAATGTGTTAGAACCACACTTGGTTGATGATGTCAAGTTTCATTGTCATTTAATGATTTTTTTCTTAGTCATGATCTTTAACAATTGAAACTCTCAATTATTTCTCAAGAATGGTGAAAGTATGATCAAAGTTGAAGAAAGCCCCAAAGTCAAATGTTGTAAACGACGTAGTGTAACATTCTTAGTTCGTCAAGTAACTGCAAACCATGCAACAGTGCAAGTTACTCTGATTTCTGATACTACGAAAGCAGAATTTTCCGAAAATGCAGCAAGTGTTAATCATTCAAAAGATTTATTGTTTCCAAAAGGTTTCTTACTTTAATCCGAAAAAGAGGAGCTTATTTGCAATGTGATTTAAAAGCTAATCTTAGCAAAAGATGTTAGTTCAAAATATGGCAATCCTACTTTTTCTATTTATGAAACAATTTATGGTTCCCATAAAAATTTATGGCTCCCATAAAATTTAATGGGAAACACTCTTTGCCTTGAAAATGAACTCTCTTAAGCCTCACAAAACTGATTATTTTTCAAAGTATATATATTTTAAATAACATTACACCATGTCTCTTGGATAATAGAATTAATAAATATTTTTTTTTGGTTCCTTCCTTCGCACACCTCTTCTTCTGTAAATAGCCTTCTGAATTCTCATTTATTGCCGAGACTATAAAGAGTATTTTTTGAGAAAATTTTGCATATCATTTCAGAGTTTAAAGCTTGGGTTTCAAGTGTTTGCAAAACCGTTTTAAGTCTTAATTTCCTCAATCGTTTTTCAAAAGAGTTGTAAAATCTCTTTTTATCAGTTCGATGTACTGTGACATCTAAGTTTGTTCCGTGATCTCGTCTTTAATTCTTAATTGTGATCTCCATGTTAGGTAAGTGACCGATTGAGATTCAAGACTTTGTTAAGTTGTGAGATAGAATACAAAAACTCTTGAAACAGAGTAGCTTTAGGTTTGAGTGCAACCAGGGTTGGTTAGAAAGTTATAAACATTATAAGGGATTTTGTAAGTTTGAGTAAATTTCTAAACAAGCAATAATAATAACATTGGACGTAGATTTAGAAGTAGAAGTTGCACCAATTTAAAAACATTATTTACTTTTATTTTTTTTTATCCTTATTCTATTAGTGAACTTAAAGCAATTAAGTATCTCAAGCATTTCACTCAAACCTCCTTTCATTCATGTACTTAGTTACTTAAGTTGAAAGAAATATTTTAAAACTACACTTAATTCACCCCATCCCCCTCTTAGGTGTTAATCGTTCTTAACTCTTCCATTGGTATTAGAGCCTCATGCTCTTGATATTGGTTCATACCAACGAGTTATTACTATAGTTATGGAAGATTCAAAATACACTAAGTATCATATCTTCAAGGGAGAAAACTATGCTTGGTGGAAACGCCGCATGAAGCACTATGTCAAAAGTGCGGACTATGAATGTCGGTTGATCATTAAAAAGTGTCCCCTCGAAATCACGGTCACTTATACTGATGGTACTAGCCCTACTAGGGCCCCAATAACTGAGGGCAAATATGTCGAGGCTAACTATAGAAAGATCAAGAAAAACTTTAAAGCCATGTGAATCCTTCAATATGACATTGGTGAATAAGAGATTAACCGAACATCCGTATGTACCACGGCCAAATAAATTTGGTACACCCTAAACCTTGCTTATGAGAGAACATCACAAATTAAAAAGTATTGTGTTGACCTTTTCAGGCAATAATATGAGATGCTTAACATGACAAGAGATGAGCCCATAAATAGTTTGTCTTTACGCTTTTCTAGTATTATCAATGATCTCAAGAGTCTAGCAAGAAACTTTAAATCTGAGGACTTAGTTCGTAACATTCTTCGTAGCTTAACTGAAAAATGGCAACCGAAGGTTACAGGTATTGAGAAAGCTAAAGACTTATCCACTTTCACCCTTAACGAACTAATGGGCTAACTTATGGCTTATGAGCTAACCCTCATGAAGCGTTCTAGTGAAAGCTCTAAAGAGAAAGCGTTCGCTCTTAATTCTCTCTCAAGTGATGAGGAGGATGGAGATGACGAGTTTGTAATGTTCACTAAAAACATTTTGGAATGATTAATAGTCGTAACTCTAAGAGGTTTAGCAATAATACTAGCAAGAGACGCTTTTCTAAGAAACAAATCGAATTTTACTGTTGGTTGCTTTTAATGTGGTGACAAGGATCACCAAATCAAAGAATGCCCCAAAATGGGATGACATCAAGTTTAAAGAAAAACGTGACATTGCCGAAAGCCAATACAAAAGCAAAGTTATGTCGGCTATTTGGGGGCATGTATGATTTTGAAGAGGACGATGTCTTTGAGGAAGAGTTAATTAGATGCAAGTTATGTCTTTACTCTCATCTTAATAAAGATGTTCCAAATTCATCAAAGAAAGAATCAATCAAATGTCTTATGCCTCACTCTGTTGATTCGGATTCAGATTCTGTATATGAGATAAATAATCTAAGGAAAAAGGTTCGATCTTTCTCCAAAGACAGTTTGTTCTCTTTTAGACCCATTTATTGATAAGTGTCGTGTCCAAAAATATAAACTAGATGCTATGCAAATTGAAATAGGGGACATAGCCGAGGAAAATGTCAATTTAAAAGAGTGTCTAAATGAAGTTAAACAAGCTGGTTCATTATATTTTCTCGAGAAAGATATCAAAATGCTTAAAAAACAAAATATGATCTTGAGTAAAAAGGTTGAACTGCTTCATGTCACAGACACGCCCTCGGTGTCATCAGAGACTAACAAAGAAATATAGTCTCTCAATACACATGTGTCCTCCTTAACCAAGAACGAAACCAACTTCAAATTTATTTAACAACATGTGAAAGTCTAATCGAAGATCTTGTGCAAATAGCTGAAATGTTAAATGATGAGTTAAGTCACATGAAAATAGCTTTAGAACATGCACAAAAATCAAATGATAACCTTCTTACTCAAATTGAAATGTTAAAAAAGATTTAGCAGAGGCTAAAGTGTTTTATAGGAGTAGGAAGTAAGACAAAATGAATTAGAATTCCTTTTAAAACAATTACAATAATACGAAAAGCTTGAAAAACATGCTGGACTTGGTTTCAAGCGCAACAGTAACACTCACTGTTACATTCGAAACCGATATCCAAGCAAGACTGATTTTAGAGAAAGAAAATATGCTGGCTACACTGAGGATATCATTTGTAACTATTGTGGCAAGTGGGGTCATCTGTTTAATGGGTGTTAAAAGAGAGTTTGTGACATGGAAAAGAGCACTAATTTGACTAAAAAGGTTTGGATTAAGAAAGACTTGGTCAAACAAGAAAGTCTCAAGAAGGGACCCAAATTTATTTGGGATCCTAAACTAAATGTTTGATCTCTTATAGGCACTAGTGAAGGGCAACAACAATTTGTACTTAGACAGTGGATGCTCTCGTCACATGATGGGAAATAAAACTCAATTCCTCCCACTAGAAGCCTACGATGGTGGCACGGTGACTTTTGGTGACAACAAAAGAGGTGAAATCGTTGGTGTTGGAAGGTTGGTAAGTGAAAGTCACTATGTGTGGACAAAGTGTAGCTTATCAAAGATTTGAGACACAATCTTTTAAGTATCTCACAACTATGTGATCGTGGTAGCATTGTTGAATTTCATGCTAGTGAATTTATAATTCTTGATGGAAAAACTAGAGAATTCATTCTTGAAGAAAAACGTGTTAAAGATGTTTACCTGACTAATCTATGTTAATTGCCTGGTCAAAACCTATCATGCATGAGTTTCCAAAATAATGACCTTTGGTTTTGCCATAAACGATTAGGTCATGTTAATGTTAGAACACTAAACACTCTCAAAAACTTGATCTAGTAAATGAAATCCTTAACATAAAATTTAAATTTAAATCAATATGTGATGATTGTGTTAAGGGAAAACAAGTTAAATGCTCCTTTAAATCTAAAAAGCTTGTTAACAATTCTCGTCCTCCTAGCTTATTCACATTGATTTATGTGGACTCATGTGCATTGTAAGTATAGGTTAAAGTCGCTTTATTTGTGTCATTGTTGATGTTTTTCAAGATATGTTTGGTTACTTTTCTTAACTACTAAAGACCAAGCATTTGATAAATTTTTAACATGGGTGAAGAAGGTCCAAACCAAATTTGGTTTGAAACAACCAAATTTGGTTTGAAACTTGTCTCTTTGAGATCCGATCATGGAACCAAATTCATAAATTCATCAGTTGAGGCTTACTATAGTGAGCATGGTGTTAGTCATAACTTTTCGGCCACTAAAAGCCCCCAACAAAACGAGATAATGGAACAAATGAACCGAACTCTTGAAAATATGGCTAGCACCATGCTTATTAGTTCTAAAGCGTGATTCAAATAGGTGTGTTCACCGGTCCGTAATCGCATTGTAATCCTCCGTATTTCTATGTATTGAGGACTCGGCCGAGTAGGGCTTACTCGACCGAGTGGGTTGTGCACTCGGCCGAGTAGAGGCTACTCGACCGAGTGGAATTGGCTTATGGTTGGAACATTATTTTGTTCTTGCGTACTCGGCCGATTGAGTTAGGCACTCGACCGAGTGAGTTGTACTCGACTGAGTACATGTTGTACTCGACCGAGTACATGTTGTACTCGATCGAGTACGACGGAGTTGGAGGATTAGTCGGACGGTTGATTAAGGATTTATAAGAGGAATTATGATGTATATTCTCAGTACGTTTCTCAAAGCAAACCCTATTATTCTCTCAAACTCTCTCTAATTCCTCAAAAACATCCTTAATTATCTTGTGCCGGATTTGATCTATCGCCACTTTGTTGATTGCATTGGTGTGTATCTATACTTTGTGATTTGTATGCATTGTTATAACCCTAATTTATTTGGGGAAAAGGGAAACAAGGGTTAGTAATGATTATGTTAATTGCATGTTTAGGGGAAAGGATTCATAAAAGAAAATTGTTGATAGAATGATTGTGAATTGCTGCGGATTTGCGAAAAGGTATGTAACAACCCGAAAAGTACCCAATTTTTCTAGTAAAATATCTTACGGATACTTTTCAGCATATTTAAGTTTTAAATTGGAATTTATTGTTTCCAGTCGAATTTAGAATTTCCGAGTTCGTATTTGGAATTTCTGCGAGATTTCATGAGAATCCCGTTTTAAGTCATCTTTGACTTTTCTTGACTTTTAAGTCATCATTGACTTTTCTTGACTTTTAAGTCGACTTTGACTTTCGTGGACTTTTCCCGACTCACCTCGTAAATTTAAAGACCGAAATTTTATTTTGAAAAATAATAAATTTAATTTATTTTTATTAAGATTTATTTGAATTTAAGATAATTTAATATAATTATTTGAATTTATTCGGAATTAAAGAATAACTTTTACGGTTTAACCCCGAACATCATTTAACTATTCCCGAGTCATCTTAAATCCCGAAACAAACCCGAAACCCGACTTTGGCATGAGTCACACGCCCCATGTCACCTTTTTCCACTCATTTAGAGATCTTTTAATTCTTTCGATTAAACTAATACGAATATCTAAGATATTTGTTACTTTATCGATCCGTTAACTTAAATTACGCAAATCGCTTAAAATCAGACCCGACTACTACCTAAACCACACGGCACTCTCACCCTCTCTTAGAGCTTGATATTTTTCTTTCTTTTGATTACAATAACATAATATCTAGATATTTGGTTTAATTAACTTAATATCTAATTATATCTAATCAATTACCGTAATATAATTATTAAACCCGAGTCAATTCAGTAACAACAATTTCAAAACCCGACTCATTAATTCTTCT
>JAIUZE010014089.1:0-12040 GCA_022085475.1 Heliosperma pusillum | reverse complement strand
TCCTTTTGGGGGATAACCAATAAAGTAGGTCCCTTGACCGTCGGGGCTGAGCTCCATCCTCGTGTCTCCACTTGACATAAGCCTCGCAGCCCTAAACCCGAATAAAGGACAAGTTAGGGACTGTTCCCTTCCACATTTCAAATGGAGTCTTGTCAACAACTTTAGACGGACTTCGGTTAAGTATAAGAGCAGCTGACAAAAGAGCATAGCCCCACAATGAATCAGGCACTACCGTGTGACTCATCATGGATCGAACCATATCAAGTACTGTTCGATTTCTCCGTTCGGACACACCATTTAATTGAGGTGTTCCAGGTGGAGTTAACTGTAGTACTACACCACAGTTTTTGAGGTGTTGATCAAACTCATTCGAAAGATATTCGCCACCACGATCTGAACGTAGTGCTTTAATCTTTCTACCCAGCTGGTTTTCAACCTTATTCTGGTATTCTTTGAACTTGTCAAAGGATTCACTTTTGTGCTTCATTAAGTAGACATATCCATATCTACTCAAATCGTCCGTGAAAGTGATAAAATATCTATAGCCATCTCTAGCGTTGATTGACATAGGTCCACACACATCAGTATGTATGAGTCCTAATAGGTCAGCAGCGCGCATTCCAACACCTTTGAAGGAAATTCGAGTCATTTTGCCTATGAGACATGATTCACACGTGCCAAATGATGCATAGTCAAATGGGGAGATAGTCCCATTGTCAATGAGCTTCTTCACGCGTTTTTCATTTATGTGTCCCATACGGCAATGCCATAGATAGGTTTGATCTTTGTCACCAACCTTTACCTTTTTATTACTCACATGCAATATATCTGTGGTTTGATCTAAAACATAAATCCCATTCATGGAAACTGCTTTACCATAAATCATTTCGTTAAAAGAGAAAATACAGCTATTATCCTTTATTACAAATGAAAAACCGTCCTTATCGAGTACGGAAACATAAATAATATTTTTAGATAAACTGGGTACATAGTAACAGTTATTTAAAAATAACTCAAATCCACTCAGGAGTTGGATTACATATATTCCCACTGAAATGGCAGCTACTCTTGCTCCATTCCCCACTCGCAGGTCCACATCACCCTTTTCGAGAGTTCTGATGTTTCTTAGGCCCTGCAAATGATTACACAGATGATAACCACAACCAGTATCAAGTACCCAAGTTCCGAAACTTGCATGGTTAATCTCAGTCATATGAATAAAAGAAGACATACCAACAGGAGTGACGCGGCCTGCTTTTACGTCTTCAGCATACACGGGACAGTTCCGCCTCCAATGCCCAGTCTTGTGGCAATGGTGGCACTCCATGTTTTCTTTGCTCTTTGTCTTGCCTTATGAGCTACTGCTAGTCTCACCAGGCCCACTCTTGCCCTTTCCTGGCTTCTTGAACTTCGGCTTCTGACGTTGGTAAAACACGGTGTCGTTAATTCCGCAAATTAGCTAGGCCAAATAACAATTTATAAAACCAAATCTAGACTCAAACCAACCTAATAAAAAGGGTAGTAAGGGTAAGAAAAGGATCGAACCCAAGGGAAAGCGGTATTAGCTAAAATAATCTAATCTAGACTCTTGCAAAATAACAATTAACAAAACTCATGGATCTAATCACAAATTAAAGCACTAATTACTAATTAAGACACTAATTAAAACAAAGACTTAAATTAATTACAAACTATGATATTCACAATGGAAAACATGTAGGAAAACATAAATGGGGGAGTTTGGGTAAAAAGATGAGTTAACATGAAATATGGAAATCTAGCTTAGGCACTAGCACAAACACCTTCAATGCAAGTAATCAAATATGTGAGAAAATACTTAGTGTAATTATCCCAAGTAACACAACAATTAGCAAAGATGACTCATTTCTTCCTTTCTTCTCATTTATCTAATACCATCTCCTAAGAAATAGCCAACATGAATTAAACCACCCAAAATTGACCCTTTACAACTAAATCCACACTTATTAAAACATAAGCATAAACAAAGGAGTAAGCTTTAAGCATTCACATAAAGATAAGGGATGAGGATTTTAGAGAGAGAAAGCTCAGCCTTCTCTCTTGATTTTCTAGGGTTCTAATTGCAAATGGCAAGGCAAACCAGATCAAAAAAATCCCAAAAAAATTCTAAAAGCAAAGCTAAATTACGTCTTTCGTTCAATAATATTTCTGAGTTACATTTAGATATGGCTTCATTACCATCGACGTCTAAAGGACCGCAGTCTGGAATGGCTCAAAAATCTAGAGGAATCAATGATATTATTGGTATTCCGGTGCTGAATTTAGAAGAGATTGTCGAAGGAATTCAAGAGGCTGAGGAAGATGGAGGAGGGGTATGGACAGAAGTAAGAGGTAAGCGTAATTCTACTCCTTCTTCTATCTCAAATCCGCCTGAAGTTGTTAAGGAAATTTTGCAATTAACAGTAGAGGATGTGGTGCAAGAGATTAAATATTGGGATTCTGCAGTTATTTGCTATGTTTTGGGGGCTAATCCACCATGGGATCTAATTCGAGGTTTTATTAAACGAATTTGGGGTGTGTACAATTATGATAAGATTTCTTTTCTCCCTAATGGTGTCTTCTTAGTGAGGTTTCCTACTATGGAGTGTAAGAATCTGGTGCTTCAACAAGGTTTCCCAATGTTTGATAATAAACCTATGGTTGTTAAAGCATGGACTGAGAATAGTAGTTTGCAGAAGGAGAATGTGAAATTGGTACCAACATGGGTTCGGTTGTGTGGGCTGCCACTTAAATTTTGGGGCAAATCTTGTCTGGAAAAGCTGGCTGGATTAATTGGCAAAGCTCAGAAGAGTGATGTTAATACTGAGGAGAGGATTAGAATTGGTTATGCTCGGATTTTGGTGGAAGTTGAAGTAGGACAAGAGTTTCCAGAGAACATTGTGTTTAAAGATGAGAAAGGAGTTGAGGTTACTATTCCTGTTGAATATGAATGGAAGCCGATTATTTGTGAGGAGTGTAAGGGGCTTGGGCATACTAAGGCAGTTTGTAAGAAGAAGATAGGGATGAGGATCCCTTCTAAGCCTGTACAGGTTTGGAAGCCAATCCTGAAACCTGTTCCAATTCCTACTGTGGCTATCTCATCTCCTTCTTCTGCAGTAAATAGAACTTCTCATGTTCAGAGAGTGAATGCTCCACCTATGAGTATTCAGAGAATTTCTAGGCAAGAATTTACTGAGGGAGAAAATTTGACCCCAGGAAGATCTTATGTGGCTGTGCTTAATTCTAAGTCATCTAATCAAGTGGCAGGGAGAATAGAAGTACCTCCTGATATTAATCATGAATAATATAGGGTGTTGGAATGTGAGAGGAATAAATGGTGTTCATAAGCAGTTAGATGTCAAGCAATTTCTTCATCAAAATAATATTGGCTTGTATGGGCTTGTGGAGACTAAAGTTAAAGCACAAGATTTTGATAGAGTGCTGAATAATTTAGGAGGTCTGTGGAAGGGTATTAATAATAATAATTATCATCAAAGGGGAAGAGTTTGGTTAATTTGGAGTGCTCAATCTTTTGTGGTCAATGCTGTCCATATTTCAGCTCAGGATATTACAGCTGAGATTACTGATATCTTTTCTGGTGAGAAATTCTTATTTACTGTTGTTTATGGATCTAATGATGATATAGAAAGAAAGGAGCTATGGGATGATCTTAAACATATTCATGATAATCATTTGGGGCCTTGGGGTATCTGTGGTGATTTTAATAGTGTGCTGCATTTTAATGAGAGAATTGGAAGTGAGGTTCAATGGGGAGATATTGCTGATTTTAGAGAGTGTGTGCAGCATTGTGACTTGGTTGATATTAAAGGGCAGGGAGCTTTTTATACTTGGAATAACAAGCAAGAACCTAGTTCTAGATCTTTCTCAAGAATTGATAGGTTTTTAGTGAACAATGATTGGTTGAATTTATACCCTGATGCTTATGTTAACTTCTTGCCTGAGGGTCTTTTTGAGCATACTCCTATGGTTTGTTATAGGAGATATGAGAGAGCTTTGAAGAAAACTCATTTTAAATACTATAATATGTGGAGTTTGTCTCCTGAGTTTAAGGGGATAGTTCAAAGAATTTGGAGTCAGAGTATTTTTGGGAATGATATGTTTAAATTGGTTTCCAAACTGAAGAATCTCAAGAATCCTTTGAAAGATCTGAATAAGAAGGGTTTCTCTGATGTGGATAAATCAACTGGCATTGCTAAAGCTTTACTGGATGATATTCAGAAGATGGTTCATAATAATCCTCATGATCATGAGTTACTGAAGGCTGAGAGTGAAGCTGCTGACAATCATAGGCTCCAAAGTAAGATTCACTTTAGCTTTCTTTGCCAAAAGGCTAAGGTTGATTGGCTTAAAGATGGTGATGACAATACCCATTTCTTTCATTCTCATATTAGGGCGAGGCGAATACATAATAGAGTTGTTAGTATCAAAGATATGAATGATATGGTTCAGACTAATCCTCAGGATGTAGAAAAAGCTTTCCTCAATTACTACAATAGTCTTTTGGGTACTTCTCTGCCTACTATGGCTGTTCATGTGCCTACTGTTAGAGAGGGGGCTTTAATTTCTGATGAGCATACTAATATCCTGATGGCACCTGTGTCTGCTGATGAAATCAAGAGATGTATGTTTTCTATTGCGTCTAACAAGTCTCCAGGTCCAGATGGTTACACAAGTCAATTTTTTAAGGAGTCTTGGGATGTGGTAGGAGGTGATGTTATTAATGCAGTTCAGAATTTCTTCCAGTCAGGTAAATTATTAAAGCAGGTGAACACTACTATTCTTACTTTGATTCCTAAGAAGGATAATCCTGATAGTGTGTTGGATTTTAGACCTATTGCTTGTTGTAATACCATTTATAAATGTTTGGCAAAGGTTCTTTGTAATAGACTGAGTCACATTCTACCTGATATTGTCAGTCCTTGTCAAGGGGGATTTGTGAAAGGGAGGAACATTGTTGAAAATGTGCTTATTTGTCAAGATTTGGTGAGACTCTATAATAGGAAGTGTGCTTCCCCTAGATGTCTTATCAAAATTGATCTTAAGAAAGCCTATGATTCTGTGGAGTGGTCTTTCTTGCTTCAGATGCTTCAGGCTCTTCAGTTCCCAGGGAGATTTATTGATATGATAATGGCTTGTGTAACATCTCCTACTTATTCTCTGGCTTTAAATGGGACTGTCTTTGGTTTTTTTCCAGGTAAGAGGGGTTTAAGACAAGGGGATCCTTTGTCTCCTCTTCTTTTTACCCTTTGTATGGAGTATTTATCCAGAATACTTCAGGTCATTTCTCATCAGGATGGGTTCAAATATCATCCTTTATGTGGGCAGATTAAACTCAATCACTTATTATTTGCTGATGATTTGTTGATGTTTTGCAAAGGAAATGAGCATTCTATCATGTGGATCCTTAGAAGTTTTGCTACTTTTTCTGCCTCATCTGGATTGTGCTTGAATAAAACTAAGTCTGAAATCTATTTTAATGGTGTGACTACTGTATGTATTGATAATATTCTACAAGTGTCTGGTTTTCAGAGGGGATATCTTCCTTTCAAGTACCTGGGAATTCCTATATCCTCAAAGAAGCTTTCAAAGAATGATGGGTTGAAGTTAACTGATAAAATTGTTGCTAGGATTAGAGGCTGGGGTAATAGAAAACTCTCTTATGCTGGTCGTCTGATATTGGTGAATGCAGTCCTAACTTCACTCTATTCTTATTGGGCTCATATTTTTCTTATTCCTAATGGTATTATGAATAGAATCATTGCTATGTGTAGGAATTATTTGTGGGGAGGAAATGCAGAGTATAAAAAAGCTCCAAATGTTAGTTGGGAAAGCTGTTGCTACCCTAAGGCTGAAGGTGGACTGGGCATTAAAGAGGTGAAACAGTGGAACAGAGCTCTTTTAGGTAAATATGTGTGGTGGATAGCTTCTAAAAAGGATCATCTTTGGGTAAAATGGGTGAGTAATGTCTATTTAAAAGGAGTACACTGGAAGGAGTATAGTGTTCCTTCTGATACTAGTTGGTCATGGAGGAAAATAAGTCATATTATGACTCAGTTTCAGAGTGCTTATGTAGATGATATGTGGTTGGGTGATGATAAACCTTATGCTGTCAAGGATGGGTATTTTTGGTTGAGGCCAGGCAAGGATAGAGTGAGATTGAGGTATGTGTGTTGGAATACTTTGAATGTTCCTAAGTCTAGTTTTATATTCTGGGCTGCCATTCAGAATAGGTTGCTTACTAAGGATAGATTGAATAGAATGGGGACACGGCTTGTGATATATGTGGGAATGGATTGGAGACTATGAAGCATGTATTATATGAATGCATTTACAGCCTGAAGTGTTGTCAAATCCTGCAGAGAAAGCTTGGAGTCTCTTTCATTTTCAGTCAGTTGGTGGAGTGGATGGCTGCTGGTAGAGGAAGAACAAAGCTTCAAAGGAAGTACATTGGAGCTTGTCATGTTGCTCTTATATACAAGATTTGGATGGTTCGAAATGAAGTGAGATTTAAGCATTGTATAAGACGTCCTGAAGACTTAGTTCAACAAGTCATGGAGGAGATTAATATTCGTGTAGGCAAGATGAATGTGAGCAAGCTTTCTACTAAGGAAGTTGCTTGGATACAACGTCTTAGATGATTTTGTGTGCTTTTTAGTGTCTCATGTAATATTGTTAAACTTTGTATCTTTTGAGCTTTCAATATAACTTACCTTTTCCCAAAAAAAAAAAAAAAAGCTTTAAGCATTCAACCAAAGGATTAAGCTAGAATTATGCAATTCAACATTAAACCATGTAAAAATCACACAACATACAATTTATTTCTCAAAAGACTCAAACTTTTAAACCAAATATGAAACCTTTCAAGTCTACTTCATATATACAAGCATAGGGTGACAATTCCTACCAAGAACAAGCATTTATCAAGTAAACAAAATGTCAAGCTAGTCAAACCAAACATTCATTCACTCAACATAAAAGATTAACATAAACAAATTGCATTAAATAAGGAAGAAGAGGATTATAGAGTCATACAATGCTAAAGGTGTGAACTTGTTCAAATTACACCAAGTAATGAAAAGATTAGCTACCCATAGTCTTCATATTACAACCAATTTCTAAATAAAACCAAATTACAAGAGCCAAAGTTGAAGAATAAAGTAGAGAAATTCTAAGGAAAATATGATATTTCAATGTTGTATGCTTGGCCCCCTTCTCTCTCTTCAGTTTTCTTCTTATATAACCTTGGTCCGCAAACCTAGGGGCCTTGAAAGGTGGGCTTCCAAAAGACAAGACGGAGAAATGAAGAAATCCCGTGCTGAGAAAGAACGCAGGCTGCGTCCTACGACGCAGGCTGCGTCGTGATGACGCAGGCTGCGTCGAGCACTGCCCGTTTTTCCCTTGCTTTCCTTCTTGACTTTCGTTGACCCATGGACTTTTGGCCCCGCCTTGACTTACATTGACCCATTGGGCTTGGTCTTCATGCCTTGATGATTCATTGCTAGCCCACTCCAATTTCCGGGTTCTTGGGTCTCGGGTTTCGGGTTTGACTTTCATTGACTTTTGGGTTTTGACTCTCAAAATTGACTTAAAATACTAAATACTAACATTATTACAAAAACTAAAATTAACATAAAACAAAGCTAATGACCCGTAAAAAGTAAAACGAAAGACTCTAAAAATTACTACTAGGCACGACAATATTTGGTGTTGTCAAATACCCCCACAGTTGGACTTTTACTCGTCCCGAGTAAAACTCGAGATTGGCAAGGCAAACACAAGTCCAAACATAGCATGCGGAGGCAATGACCTCTCTTCCCTCACCACTACCTTCTTATATCTCCCTCAAAACACAACCACCTATTAAAACAAAAAAAATGACTCAATGTTGTTTTAACACTCTTCCCTTACCTCTTCCTACTTATAACTCCCTCTTAACAAGACTCGACACACCACCAACTCCGACTCAATTCACATAATTCCTCCCTTCTTATAGCTCCCAAGAATGTAGTATGACCATCTTTGCCTTATCCCAAGGCATAGCGAGATGGCCTTCATCACCAAACTCCATGCAACTCCACTACTTATATCACCCCCTTATTACTCCACTAGTGTAATGCATGGTTACTTGGTTGGCCCCAAACTACACAATTTGCACAACCAAGTAACCACCAAGAGAAAAAACCACCAATTTGGAACCAAGTTTTGTGACTAAAAAAAAAATAAAAAAAAATAAAGGAAGTCCTAAGCTAGCCTCCTTCCAATTTCCTCCTTATCACTCCCTTCTTATGCCTCCAAAATCCTCATCATCGAAAGTATTATGCTCAATTTTTTTCATTTTTTTCATTTTTCCATTTTTTTTTCTTGAAAATCCCTCATTTTGCCTAAGATGCCCTTTCGGGTTTTCACCTTAGCTTTTCCTTTCCTCTCATTGGTGGCTCGCAACTCGATTCTTCATTTTGCCCGGAATGCCCTTTCGGGTTTTCATTCCGTCCTCGGCCACCTTCCCAATCTTGCCTAGGTGCCCACCCTTGTAGGTTTTCACCTAGCCGGGATTTTCATTTTTTTTTCTTTTCTTTTTCCTCTTTTTTTTCTTTTCTTTTTCTTCAAAATAAAGACAAATAAAATACAATGCATCAAAAACAAACTAACTATGTACAATCTTCTCCCCCACACTTAGAATACACAATGTCCTCATTGTAGGAGAAAAGAAAAAATTGTTACCTCATCAATTGTCGAAACGAGAAGACCCCGAGGCACCTCCTCGATTTCTCCTCCTCTCCCTTTTTTCTCTAATCCTTCTTCTTCGCTCCATGCCTTCATCAAGGGTCTCTTGGGTATAAGGAAAAGGGTAGCCCGGGTTTTGTTGTATGGACATCCCAAAGAGAGAGCTAGCCAAGCCATAGACGTCCTCTTGTGCCACCGCATCTTCGTAGGAGTCTTGAAGATAGGTGTGGTGGCGCTCATTTTGAACGTTAAAGTGGCTCGTAGCTTGCTCCCTCCAAGCATTTTGGGTGGTCCACATTTCATTTTGTTCCCGCCACCTTTGATCTTGTTGTTCCCTCCAAAGGCGGGCCTCCTCTTGCCCTTCTACCATCCTTCTCAATTCCTCTCTTTGAGCCCTCTCGGCCATCCCTCTCAATCTCTCTCTCTCCTCCACCACATTGTGCCAATCATCCAATGTCTCAAGCCTACTACCTTGTTGTTGTTGCCATGTGTTCGAATCGTCCACCCTCCCACTAATATGCTTCAAAACGTCGTTGGTGCTAGCAAAATAGTTAGCCATTTGTTGTTGCCATGGCTCCACGGGTGTGCTAGAACGACCCTCTGCATCAAACATGGGGGTGTCGGTGTCTTGGTGGCTTTGGAATGGTGATTGGAAATGGAATGGTGGTGGTGGTGGTGGTTGGTGTTGTTGTTGTTGATAATTTGTGGGTTGGAAAGGTCCTTGCTCAATGGCGAGAATCTCGATCTCCTCGCTCACCCGCTCACTTCCCTCATCACCCTCTCTCCTTACCCTCCTTCTTTGCCTCAAAGGCACTTCCTCTACCTCCTCCTCCTCCTCACTACTTACCCCCAAACTTTCCTCCCTAGGACACAAAAAATCCCACGCCACGGGTCCTCTAGGTAAGGGGTTGTTTTGAGGTCTAGGCATCTTCATGTTACTTAGCCCGTCACTTCCCAACCAAAACCCTTTCAAGGGTTGCTCTTTGCTAGTCTTAAACATATGAACTTCCTCTAGCCCAAGTCGGTTGTATCTCGTCAATCCCCTACAAATGTTCACCGCTTGATCATTACCAATGCCCCCCTCATAATGCCTTAACAAGAAAGAAATCACCCCCCCACAATGGATGCTTGCCCTAGCAGATTTTTGCCTATGTTTGATGCAAGCCCTCAAAAACAAATCGGCCCAATCCGGGATTCTTACCCCCTCCGGAAGCATAGTCCACAAACAAAGCCGGATATTCTCCGGCACTTTGGTGGGTTCTCCCGCGGAGTTGAAGACAGTGGTAAGGAATCTTGTGATTAGGCGGAGTACGGGGGGGGTGATGGCTGAAAGTTTGGCATCTTTAGATGGGCCGTGGTCACTGGTAATGTTACTCCACATGAAATGCATTTTGCCCTTGGGGCACCTAATATCTTCGGGTTGCTTGGTGATTTTCAGGATTTGACGGATTTCGGAAGTTGGGGCATTATGCCAAGTTTGGTTCAAACGGAATCGGTAGGCTTTCTCCTCACCTTCGGGCACATCCAACTCCGACAAGGTTGCTAGAAACTCGTATGCGAAACTCCTATAGGTGTAATCCGAGGAGTCCGGCTCGAGATAAGCCTCTAGCCGTACTTTAGCTAGCATGTCCCTTGTCAAGTTGAACATGCCTAAGGCATGAAGGGTGTTTGGGCAAAAGAATTTGGTGGCTACAAGAGGTTGAGTGGTTAGCTTATCCCAAATTTTCTTATATTGAGCTTGCAACCTTTCATAGCCCATGAACACCGCTTCCACCTCGGTGTCGGGCTCACTCACCGCGGCCCTCTTATTTTTCCCTTTGCCAAACAATTTAGAGATCTTGGGTGCCATTTCTGCAAAATTTAACAAACAACACACTACAACAAACAACAAGCAATCACTCGAAAGATTTTTCACTCAAGCAATTCAGCAAACACTTGGTGTGCAACAATTTCTACACCTCAAGAACTTAGTGTTTGTTGAATTTCTTTACCTTACTCAGAAAAGTTTGTCCAATCCTAACTACACAATCAATCAAGGGCAAGGGGGAACTCAACCTAAGACTAATTCTAGCCTAATTCGAGCAAAAACTTGAAGAACAATGAAAAAGTTGAGTATGAAGTTATACCTTTGCTTTTTCCGCAAGATTCAAGCTCCTTGATGATTAGAATAGGTAGGGAATCCGACAAACAACCTTAAAAACCCAGCAAAAGATCTGAAAAAACGAATTTGAGGGAAAAAATAAATCTAGGTTTTCAAAACGGATTTTCTGAGATATTTAGTGATTGAGATTGATTTTGGGGTTATTGAAGGTAGAATAATGATTAGGAAGAAGAATTGGATTGATTTTGATGAAAGCTTTGGAAGATTTGAGTGAGAAAGATGGATTTTTGAGGGATTGGGGTTGGGTTAGGGGTGTTTTTCGTGAAAGATGAAGGGTGAAGGTGTGTTTTTGTGTTTATGAAGAACTCGGGCAAAAAGGAGAACAAAATACTGAAATCTGCTTTCGACGCAGGCTGCTTCATACGACGCAGGCTGCGTCCTACGACGCAGGCTGCGTCCTTCACTGCCGGATGATCCTAACTTTTGCACTTAGCAAAATGTTTGCTAAGTGTTCCAAACACCTTCCAACTTGCATTTTCACTCCAATGGTCCATGATAACCTCCAATATCCAAATTCCATCGATTCCCAAACTTTTAATCCGTGGCACGCATCCCGAGGCGGCCGAAAACTCGCAAAACTTCACAAAACCGTTAGTAAATTCAAAAAATTTTGTTTGATGCAATGTCTAACTAATTGAAAACAACTCAAATGCTAAGAATTAACAAAGAAACTTTAAAGAAATATTCACAAGGATAGAGTATGTACACGGTTTGCCGTTTATTTAGAGTCGATGGCTCGACTTAGCTATTTCAAGCTTTTCAACTTTGATAAATGGGGTCTTCAAGCAAGACCTCTTCTTCCCCCTCCCGGGCACATCCTTGGAAGTAGTGTTTGAGACAGTGGCCGTTCACTTTGAGAAGCTATCCATCCCCGGGCCCCTCCACTTCAATAGCTCCATGGGTAAACACTTTCTTGACGGTGTAAGGTCCAAACCATCTTGACCTCAACTTGCCCGGAAAGAGCTTAAACTGGTTTTGGAACACAAGAACTTTATCACCCTTCTTGAAAACTCGACGGTTTATCATCCCATCATGCCATCTCCTTGTTTTCTCCTTGTAGATGGAAGAGTTCTCATAAGCATCTTGGCGAATTTCTTCAAGTTCTTGTAATTGAAG
>JAIUZE010014088.1:0-23583 GCA_022085475.1 Heliosperma pusillum | reverse complement strand
ATCTAGGCCCCCTTTCGATTCCACTACGGTGGGGATACCCCTATTGTTGGTTCCGACCGCATGTCCTTGACGGAAACCGTGTGCTTTCATGCCAAAAATTGCAAACCAAAATGCAAATCAAAAAGAAAGAAAAAGAAAAAGAAAGCAAAGTGTGAAATGAAAAATTTTCCAAGCAATAAGACTCAAATCTCAATTTCCTTTTATCCTTCTTGAATCATTCACCTTTGAAGTTGCATAGTGAGACGGGAAGACCCTTGTGTCTCATTTATTTGAGAAACGTGAATTCCATTTGCTATTGTGCTTAATAACGTCACGAGGATTTCATTTCCATCTTCCATTTTATCGCTTTTGGCCAAGCAAATAGTAGACGGGGTTCGAAATTTTCAGTAGACTTGCACCGCTAGGAGGCGAATATTTTTCCATGCTTTATGATATTAGTGGCTTACAAGGATCATGCATTATTTAAACGGTTTTCCTTTTAGATATTTCCGTCACATGGATGAGGCATGTGATTTTTCTTTTGTTAGATGCATCTTTGTCGTGTTCTTACGTGTTTTTCATTTGGATGCGTCGAGATTTTGGGCAAGCCCCTACTTGCCTTGCAAGGAAGTACTCTACCTCATGAGTATCTCGTTGTGAGTTGAAGGGACGGAGGAGGCCCGTTAATTGCCTACCGTCGGATATTATTAATAGTTTAGGTTGTAGCCTTAATATTAGAGTAGTATTGAATAAGGGTACTTATGGGTCTCGAATTTTGTTTACTTACTCGGGGACGAGTAAGTCTTAAGTGTGGGGAATTTTGATAAGCATTCATTTAGTCACATTTTTACCTCATTTTCGTCCCCATTTTGGTCCGTTTACACGGATTTGCGTGTCTTTAATTGCATTTTATTTCCCGATTTCCCGCGCTATGAATATCGATCTCTATTTGCAGGAATTAAGGCGGAAATGAGGAAATCGGTGCATAAAGACCTTGCATGAGTCGGGATTCGAAGATGAGTCGAAAAATGAAGAATTGAACCGCCAGGTGGTGCCGGCCGGCCTATTGACCGGCGGCCGGTCAACCGGCCTAGACATCAACTCCACCAATGAAGAAGTTGAGAAAATGAAGAAAAGGCCCAGGTAGCGCCGGCCGGTCTACCGGCGGCCGGTCGACTACCCGGCCCACACCTACATCAGAATGCATATGAGAGTGTTTTGGTGCTCCAGGCCGGTGGGGGACCGGCGGCCGGTCGACCGGCCCAGGCCACTATTTCCCATACTTAGAAGATTTTTGAAGATTTTGAAGGCAAAGTTCCTGAAGTCACGCATGTGCTCCGGGCCGGTCAGAGGCCCGGCGGCCGGTCGACCGGCCGGGAACACAACATCGCAAAAATCGCCCTCTTCTTCTAATTTCTTCCTTAATTTCGAGAGACCTATATATACCCCCCTTATTATTTTGTAAGCAGTCAGTTTTTTGAGTAGTTTTTAACATTCCTTTTAGCACAAAACCCTAGAAATTTGTAACCCAAAATTAATCATTAAATACTCTCCTAATATTTCCCTAATCTAGTTTAGTTTCTCATTTCAAGTGGTTGATTCTAGTATTTCATTTCATTTCTTGGAATTTGTATTGAAGACTTGGGTGAAGACATTCCCTCATACTCATCAATATAAGTTTGTTTGGTATAAAATCTCTCACCTTTTTTATTGTTTATGCAATTAATTTCCATCTCTAGTTTATAGTTCATCTTTTGATTGTTTTTGTTATTTCTCTCATAGTATAATGGTGATTGAACTCCCCCTTCCCTTTAGTGCTTTGATTCCCTTTACCATGTGTGAGTAGATTATCCTCTAGGGTTTAGGGGAGCCTAAGGGTGGATCATGTGGGGTATTAGGTTGGTTAATTAGCAAGTTTGTGGTAAATGATTTGGGTATTGCCCATATGAACACCAAGTGTTTGATGAAATGTGTGAACGAAAGTTACCATTTTATCAAGCATGGTTTGATCTTCTCTTAAGCGACGGTGGTAGAGACGATTAGACTAAGTGTTTATATGGGTGATTTGAGACAAATGCGATAGCTTGTTGATGATTATCGATTGTTGAGACATTAGGAATCGATTTTACTCGAATTATTTACCTCTTTCGCTAGTTACCCGACTAACCCATTAAATCCCCCTAAGGTGAACCCTTTACCCTAGCCTTTCCCCTAATTGTTTTCATCTTTATTACTTAGCAATTGCTTGTTTTTCCTAGTTTTTAGTTAACTTTCCAATCCGTCATATTTTAGGCTAGAATAGGATTCAATCGAACTAGTAGTTGACCTCCCCCATCCTCGTGGATTTCGACCCCTTTATACTACTTTTATTGGGTTATTTTTGATGCTTGTTTTGACGACAAACCGACCATCACGGGTCAAGTCCCTCTCACAAAGAGCAAGTGAGGAACAAGTGGGGGGCTCTATTTGCCTCTCATTTGCACCCCTACTTGCCTTTTGTGAGATAGACCTAAAACGGGTTGACTCGTCTTAGAGAGTTTGTGCAAATGTTTAGTACGTATACAAGTTCTCAACTTCTCACCAAAAGTGTTCCAATGACATATGGCAAAAAGGGTACCGGATTCCAAAACAAGTTTGCCAAAGAAGGTTTAATCATACTTGCTTTTTAAGCCACTAAAAAAAAACAATACTTGCTTTTTAAGGGAACAAAGTGCCTCTCTCTTTATAGCCCTCTTTAAGTTTGATGTGATGATCAATTTATATACTCCCTCCTAGTCACTCATTTCTTTCTCTTTCCCTTTTACACAAAAATTAAGAAAATGAATTTGGACCACATAAAACACACTACCCCACATACAAATGAATTTGGACCACACAAAACACACAACCCCACATTCAAAAAGGGAAAGAGGGAAGAAAACCCGACTTACCCAATAAGAAAAGAGGGAAGAAATGACCGACTAAGAGGGAGTATATAGGAATATAGGATTACTAATATAATGTAAAATAACCCTTGGAATAAAAGATGTCATAAAAGTTGCATAAATTGAACATTAAAATCAAAGGGTTTAAAATTTAACCAACTCACATGAGCTAACCAGTTTTCTAGTCTTAGATCAAAGTACAATATTTGAGGTGCAGTTGTTTACCTTTTGTTACTCCCTCCAGGCTCCAACCCATTCGAAACATTTGTTTAGCTTTTGTTTTTTTTTAGAGAGGGGTATATTAATCAAAGACATACCAATAATTGGGGCGAAGGTAGTACAAAAACTCTTGGTAATATAAGATCGTCTATCACTAACAAGATAAAATTTCCGAGTATTGAAAAAAGATACATCTCATTGAAGACGGACATAATCCACGTCTAGCTGAAGAAGGATTCTTTAATGAGACGAACTCAAAAAAAGATGGGATCAAATCTCAATCATGAAAAATAAATTAACATATTTGGTATCGATAATTCGGGAGGAGTATTAACGATTAATGTACACACCTCAACAAAATACACCAAACCGAAAGAATCCTCAAGTATTTCTACCACAAATCGGCTAAGAACTACGGAGTATATAGTTCAACAAAATCCGTATAAGACTAAAGATTTTGACCAAATAAATCTCATGTACGTATTAAAAAGAATAAATATCAACCATTTTATTGAAATCACTTGATCTGTGGCTATGGAGGATCTTCTTCCTCTGCGTAGTGAAGATAACAGCAAAAAAAAGTCATTGCTTCTTAGGACTTGGAGACGTTGGACACTTCGTGCAGTCTTGACATGCTGGAGAAGAGAGATTATCCGAAACATTAATCTTGACACTTCTTTGTGTCTCGTTGTTTTCCGGGACGTAGAGGACAGCATCCAGTATTAAAATGTCAAAATTTCGTGGACGAATAAATGATAGCCATGATTCATCTGTCAAGAGCAACAATGTCTGTGTCAGGTAGCTGATAATGCTGGATCACACGAGTAACAAGTTTATGACAAAAAATCGCAGATTTACGGGTGTTTTTGAGAAACAAACTGGGTCGTGAACTAGTTATCTCTTTTAGAGCATAACAACACGTTGATATCTCAAAGGTTTCCGCACTTCCCGCTCATGGCTTACGTGCAAGGTCAACACCGGTTTCATATAGCACAGGCTGGAAACCTTCCACATTAATGGCGTAAGCCGTAAGGTAAGGGGTGCAGATGTTTCCAAAAGACCCTTGCATCAACTGAGTGCAATATGAGGAGAGCATGACAGTATTATGAGTCATGTTTTATTCCGTTGTAATCCAAGGTTAAATAGAGTTTTAAAACTCCATTTGAAATGACAAAACTTACCCCCACATAAATCAGGGAAAAAGAAAAGAAAAGAAATGTATTCAGCGCTTCAATAACTGCTTCTAAGGTCACATGTATCGAATGCTAACGTAAGTGTGCTAATGGATACCAGCCTTGGTCTACTTGGGCGTTTCTCCACTCACTTGCCTTTTGTCTCTTGGTCATTTACAATGCCATCTAACATGGGAACTAGGAAACAGGTAGAGATAGATAGGGTACTAATAATGAAATAAACAAGGCAAGCACACATGCTAACCTCCATCGCGCACAGCTTTCAAACGAAGAACGCCACTGCCTTGTGGTCCTGACACTGGAAACGTGCAGGACACTGATTTTCTTTTGTGAGTTACAGCAAGTGAAGCATCGTACCAAGGACCTTTAACAACTGGTTCGCCTATCGCCTGAATAATTTCTTGATTCTTACTGGCTTTCTCCATGGCCTTGCTGAAACTCAGAAGCAGACAAGATTGTCAAACAAGTCTGAAAACGATGGTGTGCATGAGTGACAAAATAAAGCAGAAAACTTTACACAGCACAAAACACCATTGCTTACTATCACAAGAGAAGGTTCTCGAGTATAGGCTATCACTCCTATAAGCTTTTTATTCCACAGTCAGATACGAAAAGAAACTTTGCTAAAAAATTATTTGAGGTGTTGTTCAAATAGAGTTTATGTTCGGGACTTTGGCATAGGCCCTGAGTCAAGTTTCGATGTCTGCTGAAATGCTCCTTGGTTTGGGTGTCCTCTGGGCTCTGGTTGGTTTTAAATGGTTGTTTATTTAGCTTCTTTTCCATGGTCAGGGGAGTTTGAGCTGTCTCGCAACTTGAAAAACTAAAACAAAATGGAAGGGGAAATTTAAGGCTTCAAGTGTTGCCAAACCCATCAACACAGCCGGAAAATAAAATCAAGCGCCAGCCACTTTTTGATTTGTTCGCTGATATGACCGCAATTACCAAATTTAAGGCTTCAAATCTCAATGCCTCACAATTCCGTGATGACACAAACCTAGGTTCACAGAGATTACATATTTACTTGTCCGACATGTTCCTGCAGGCTTACTGAGGCCCAAGGCCCTGAAGCTGTGGAAGAGTTACTGCATGTATACATTTCAGTATTTGACAATCTCCCCATCTGCTAAGCTCGCCGGCCCTCTCCCTTTACTATCCCCAAAAATCGAGGAAGAGGTTGTTAAAATAGAGTTCTCCACCATAATAGAACATCTGAAAATAGGCATGTTGAGCCAACTTTTCACTTGATTTAATAAAAATTGTTAATCCATTTAATCATCTATTACACAAAGCTGATTGTTCTCTAATATTTGAAATTGCCAATGGAGCCAAAGATTCAATGATTCATATTTCTTTGAATATAAGTTATGAAGGACTATAACAAAATTACTCGGTAAAATAGTTGAGCTTCTTTTTGTGCACAAATTCTCATTTCAGACGGATAGTATCCGTGTTAAGCTTAAGACGAGTCAAATACATACCAAAATACCCTACTTGTTGCCTAGAAAATACCTAAAATTTTGTCTTTATTACGACCACAACACCACTTGATAATACTTGACCCGCCTTAAACTTTAAACGGATAGTACCCGTCTTAAGCAAGACTTACTGCTTTTTATGTAAAGAGCTGTTATACAATGCATACTGGAGGCAACTTTCATTCTAGGTCATTTCGAAACATCTCTGACACGGTAGCACTGTACACCTGGTCCCCCTCACCCCGCCAATTTCGAGGGCCGGAAAGCTCTGGAGGCATTGGAGTATTATTGTTGATGTTTTTATACGTATGAAGATATTTGAGTCTCATGTCGTCCACTAATAATCCGCAGATATGCAACTATTATTGGTGCTTTATCTTCATTCACAACCACGTTCATTATATATGTTACCTAACATAACATACCAATACTAACGTTTTCCAGTTTCAGTAACAATACATATACTCTTATAAATAACAAACTCTAGGTTTATGCATAGGCAACATAGACACGGCTACTTATATTTCAATAAAGTCTCGTATAAAAGTGAGCTTTTCCTGATATAGCAAAACCATTCAAATAACTGGCATAAGATTTCTCTTTTTAAAGGGTGTACTAATGAAGGAGAGTAAAGTACCTCTGTATAAAGGAAAATACATTTCCTCAAATGAATGTTGTTCAAAATGACTCCAGAGATATACAAACTGACCCCTTTGATTCAATACCAATCTCAATTATAAAAAAGTATTCTACCTAAAGCTAGGACGCAAACACACGCGTACGTGCAAGCGCGGCCACACACTGCGGACACCCGCCGCACAGATCCAAGGATCTTCAACATCTCCTAGATTTCAATTAAAATCATTAGACTTGGCCTTCTCTCGAAACACGTTAGCTATTTTTCTAAGTAGAACGGAAAAGTTTCCTAAATGTCTTAGAGAATCTTTTCAAGGAGAGGCAAATGAGAGTCAATGTTGGAGTATTCTAGCAAAATCGCGCCCACTTCCCTCGAGTTATGCATGCCACTGAACTGAGCCTAACAGGATTCTGAAGGAAATTAACTGATTGCAAACAGAAAAATCAAAGTGTAGTTGATTTACCAATAAGCTGAAATGCTACGAAAAGATATGCATCCTTAATTTCATGGGCTAATAATAAAATGAAGTGATATTGTAAATATTTCCTCTTTAACTCATTCAAGCAAGGGAACATAGCACTACCTCTAACAATTGAGAATTAACTAGGCCACCATGGAGAACCTGCCTAATGCAATACGACCGGGAAGTAGCATGAAACTGTCTACGTCATAAGAAACTGCCTAATGCAGTAAGAACAAATTTCTGTTTGTAAGTTGTACTGTCTTTTATATACCCATACCAGAAATTTGTTGTTCAGTCACTTCAGTCATTCACCTAATGGAAAGAAATGGCGTCTAAACATAAATTTTGTCTTCTGTAAGCCTGTTGTATGGAGTACAACGACCTATAAAAAGTCATTTTATGCCATACAACGGTCTTATTTGAGAATTTGGGTTACACTTATGTGAAAAGGCACAGCCTAATTAGTGACCATGCTGCAGTCACAAGCAGAAATAGCTTACGCCACGGTTAAATTCACAGTGCCACTAACTTCCACTAGAAAACGAACAGTAAAAAGATGTCTACAGACCTTATAGAACCCGAGGCATCAGCAAAAAAAGTTGTGGAATTAGTGCCCTAAGATTAATCTCTAATTCCAAACAACATAAGCAACATCTTAAACACATAAACATGACAATTTTTTTTATCCACAGGGGTAACATACCTACTACAGCCTTGGTAAATGGCAAGATCATCAATGGCACTCAAAGCAACACCACCTGTAAGACAAATCAATGCAGTGGACACCGCCTTTCGGCCGTAAAATTTACTCTTTTCTTCATCAACTTGTTTTGAGGCACTACAGAATTCCAATCAAAAATCAAATTACAAATCAAGTGATTTCTAACAAAACCCAAATCACAGGGTCTTCAGAACAACGCATAAAAGTCAAAATTCAGAAGTAAAATCAACTGGGTACCAAAAAAGATGCTAACTTTGAGCTAATTATCAACAACAAGTAAATGGGTATTCACCATTAAAGATTGAGACCCACTAATAAAAAAAAAAAAAAACAGAATAAACACAGAATATAAGAAGTGAAAAATGTATAAAAATAAAAAAGGGATTAAATATAAGAAAAATTGATTACCTTGAAGATTGAGGTGATGGGGAGATCCGAAAAAGAGAGAGAAGTTTACGTCTAAACATGATTGATGATCAGAAATCGAAGTTGGTTTTGTGGGCTAAAACCCTACACATACAACTGAGAAGTACAAGCTTGGGGTTTTGGTTAGTTGGGGGTTCGGTATTCAGTCTTCACGCTTGATGGTTGCTTCGCTTTGTTTTGTTCAACCCGTTTTGAACTTGTGACGGAGCTAGTAAAAGCGTAAAACATATTGCCTCTCATCCAAACGAAAATGTTACATTGACTTTTTTTTGCACTATTTATGGTTGTAGAGAATTTTTTATATAACTTCTAATATGTAAGAGAAAATGTAATCATGTGAGATCTTGTTTGATCTATCGTTATAAATGCTTTAAGAATATCAAATTTTTATAATTTTTAATAATGTGTAACTAAAGATATTCATCCCGTCGCAAAACGCGCCTCGACAAGTGTGAAAGGTGTGGATAAGAGAGAGTATTAGTTTTACGGAAAAATAACGAGGTATCTCGATGTTTGACACTTTAAACGGAATGCCTATATTTTTTAGACGGAAATTGTAGGTGATTATAACATGTATTTAAAGAACTTAATGGTTTTCTTTCAATCTGCTCGTCTTTAGGAGAACTATAATTGGAAAAAAAAATTCTAGTTTGGATTTCGTTAGTAAGAGGTATAGACATACATAACTCCGAACAACGGGTTTCGATATTTTTAATGAGATAATCCTACGTATTTTTATGATTTTAATATATTTATATATATATCCATATATTTGGCTTAAAATGTTTTAAGTAACCACCTGACGGAGTTGTTTCAACTTGCTCCTATAAATATATATGCAATTACAAATAATAATTGTATATTACCTATACAATGTATCATCTATAACACCAATTGTCCCTTGTGCTAGTGGTTAAGAGCTATCCTCTCTAACCCCAATGCCCAAGGTTCAAACATTGGTACTTCAACATCAAACCCAAACCCAAACCCTACAAAATTGAGGTATTCTAAAATACCTCTTTTGATTTATTATTACTCTTCGGTTTTATTTATTATTTTATTTTATTTATTGTGTTTGTGGGACAAAAGAGCTGCAAATTTTGGGGAAAGTTTACCATCAACATCTGTTAATCAGTTTCGTAACTATAGTAAAAATGTCCAAGGAAAGCTCAGTTGCGTCGTTAATCGCTACTCATACTACATTTCGATAATTCACTTTAGTTGTTCCACTGGCTCGGAGGCCAGCCACAGGACCGTATTTACCGTGTAGATTGACAGAACGCGGAAAACCTTCCACTGGCACGCGATTGTGTTGCATTAGGAGGAATTTTAACTATTTATGTACACCCTATACACTATAAACCTATACTGAAGGCAATATTTTTGCCATCCACCAGTTTTGCAGTATGTGTTAATCTCAATATGAGATGATTAATTTAACTTCGACATGAAAATCAGTACAGAACTCCTTGCCATGGTTACACATTTCGCTACCATCTTTCATCACCGTACCAGTTGTTCTTCTCTTTCGGCCCTGTTGGACCTTCCTCCCCGGAAAGTTCTGCCGGGAACTTGTTAAAGAAGTTCCTAACCGAACCCCGGATCATAACTGGAAGCCGTTTGATCACCTTATCTAACTCTTTCCTCGATTTATATACAATTTTTGGTCCCCATTCTCTCATAAACTGCAACCAACAAGGCTCGGTAACACTAGAGCCAAGGTACTCGGCTGCAATAATTTGATATTTATTGCTGGAATCAACATGTTGATAGCTTCTAGCACAGTCATTTCTGATCCCAATACCGAGTTTTGATGACCCTTGAAGATATGTCCCGGGATGTGGGTAACTTGCATGCCCGCATTTAGATGAGTAGATAATCGCTCGGTTTCCCTCGATGAATTCTAAATTGGAAGCATCTACCCAGACACCACCACTATGCTGAGAGAAATATATACTCTGAAGTCTACCAGCAAAATTGCTAATACGAAGAGTGAAATGCTCCCAATCACCGACATGTTCACCGGTACGTCCCAAAGCGATGGTAGTAGGCCCAATCTTGAAAGTGGCGGGTCCATTGAAAGGGAAGAACATCCACATTGCTATATCGGTGAAAGTACCACCTAAAGCTGGTTTCACATGAACATATACTTCGGCTGCTTCTAGATTACCGTGCTTGACAACATCCTTTTGGTCATCACTTGGGAAATCCAACCAGAACTCTCCGTCATTACTTCCACCTCCAGGCAAATTAGAGCCATCTGGATCGACCGGGTCACCCTTAGGGTGTCCAGCTTTACAAAGACGGACCCCATTTCTAAAGAGCCATGATACAGAAGATGGAAAGAACACTTCTTTTGGATGAAAGAACACGGTAGGTCCATAATGATGAATTAAGTTATGAATTTGATCAAGATTTGGCATCGCCCGCAAATCGGGATCAAAGTTCTTTAGACATGAAATAGGCATTTCATCTCCTGCATGCCACAGTGTAGTACACGAAAATGTCCCTGTCGAAACCCCTTTTCCGAGCATACCACGGTCACAGGGCCGCGTTTTCCAAACTTTGAAGGGGATTTTTTGAAATTTTGAATATGTTTCAAGTAACAAACCACAAGACTGACAGTCGTCAACTAGATCCTCTCTAATGCACCGTATATCAGCCCAATTCGGTTTGTCGGGCTTATTTGTTACAACAAAACCCACCGCCTTATAACGTGGAGGAGACTCGGGTAGCCAAAAGTAACCAGGAGGATCATACATTCCCATACCATCATCTGATTTCCAAACAAGAGAATAGTCACACGGTGGTAGAAGAGCTGGAGAGCGAGCGCGTTCAGAATCATTGGACGTCACCAAATCCCTAGCCACAAGTACAAAGCCACACATAGGCTTTTTGTTGGGTTGACAGTAATGGCCAAGGCTGAAGAAACCTTCAGGTATATCAATAGGCTTGTAGAATGAGACACATTTTCTCTTATCATGTGATAAATGAGAGCCCCATATAAATTCAAAACTGTTTATTTCCGCAACTTCTATTTCTCCAAGATTAATCTTTCCAGTGCCAGATCCTTGCCCTGGTTGAAAGTAACAAGCAATCACTTACCACATTATGTCAAATCCTGAAATTGCAATTGTTTGATGTTTCTAAGATGAACACCTCCCTCGAGCATGTTAGTCAAGTGTGCTAATTACTACTATTATGCTCACCTACCCGAATAATTGATAAGACCACCATGAGATCGTCTCAAGGTAAGCAGGTAACTCACAAAAAGCAACCAAGGTCTGCTACTGGTCCTTTAGTGCTCTGTTCAATTAGGATAGGGGACAGATTCAAATAAAAACGTTCCTAGTTTCAAGTATAAATCACTCTAGCAACCTACTATCAAAGGAACGGCCGTTCGTGTATGGACAATTTTATTTGAGGATTGGCTGACCTAACCAAGGACCATGCAACGCCGCGTTACCTGCGGCGTGGTCAGTCTGGATATTTTCCAAATTCAACCATAAATAAAAGCTGACAAATTAGACTGCAGCATATCATTGATGAATACAAATTAGCCTGGGAGTCCAAAATGGCACAAATAATCTTGTCAATTTTTCCATTGTTTCCAATGAAGCCAAAAACTCTCAATTCATAGGTCATGGATTATGATGGAATATAATAAATGACTCACAGAACTGATTTCACATTTAGATTGTGAAGTACCAACCATATCATCCAATTCTTGACGCATTTCTCATTTTGAGTCATCCAAAAACATCCTCTAAGTGTATTTAACACATGAATAAGGCTCCTCACATTTGATCCCTCTTATCCCGCTTTTTGCGGGAACTCTTGAGGCCTTAGGATAATGCTGTTGTACTAATTCTAGCAATTTTGATCAGCTAGTCACCTAAAGCTGTATTGATTGAAGCACAAAATAGGATGGTATGTGTTAATCAAATATACCAGATATCCTATAATATATTTAGTAGACACAAATCATACGTTCAACTGGTCATAAGTTATGACTTTGAACTTACGACAGATAATGAAATTAATAAATGAAAACAAAGACCACAAGCAACCATATTTCACTAACCAATCTTACTCAGATTCAGCATGCAGTTTCAAGCATAGTGTATGGCTGATAGAGCTATTTCGTGAAGGTTTTCAAGTTGTTGTCGTAAAGCAAAGTTTCTAAGCATTGCGTCTCAGCTTAGAAAAAAAACGAGTGTCGACACGAGGCATTTGTGGTTTGTTGAGCTAACATAGAGTACATAGACTGTCAATAAACCATCTCAACCAAACCAAAAGCTTAAGCTGATGGTTGGAGTCCCATAATCGGTTTTATATTCTAACACACCCTCTCACACGAATGCCCATTGGACTTGAAGTGTGGATACACCGCAGACCTCCTCATACCTTGGGCTAATATTACACTTTAGAAAGTGTTGGGGGTTTGAGATTTAAGCTTTTGGTTGAGATGGTTTCTTGACATGGGCGGTAACTAAATAACAAGAGTCGTCTTTCACTCCAAAAATAAATAATTACAGGATGAGATGGACAGGAATTTCATGATCACTCATTCATTCATTCCTAATGTTTGGTAATAGTAGGACTGCTAGAAACACCATTGTAAGTTTGTGACAGTCACATTAACAATATCAGTATTATACAATATCCTATCTTGATCACATGCTACTTTTATCACAGACACCCTATAAATCAGAAGTAGAATGCATTCACCATGCAGCAGCAGCAGCAGCACAATTCTTCTTCAACATTAACAGTATAAATTTCACACTTTTACGTTTAACAACCACAAATTCTTATTTAAGACGGTTGTAAGCATGAAATGAATCTAAGCCAACCCGTATATTAGTGTTAGAGATATATTCTTGAACCCGTTTCACCCTTAAGACGGTCTTACAAAAAACCAACATATATCTGTCCAAACATCGAAAAGATATGAACTTTATACAATTCAAACTACAACACGTCTCATTAAAGACGGGCATATCCGTCTTCAAACAAAAGAAAATAGTACGACAGCATACCTTGAGACCAATTAGGCAAAGGAGAAGGCAATGAAAAAGTATTAGTACAAGGAGAATCATGTGATGATGAATAATCCTTAGACATAAACTTACATCCAACCATATTCTTCAACATTATATTTTATTTTATTTTAAATTAAAGCCCTTAACTTTATTTTGTTATATGATTATATTGATCAAATTCATGTTGGTATCTATAAATTTAAGTTATATAAAAATCTGGGTTTTGGTTTATATGATGAATCATGAATAAATTGGTGATCAAAATTAGGATTATTTGTAGTATTAGTTATAATGAGAAAGAGGAAATACAGGAAGAAGGATGATTGATTACGTATTCCCATTTTGTTGGATCCCAATTCGGAGAAGAGGGTACAAGAAAAGAATGTAATTCCCTTGTCTCTTTATACTCTACTCCAATTTGTTTTCAAATTATACGTTCGTATTTAAATGGATTATGGCCTCGGCTTTGATATTTGAGATATCTTAAATTTAAGGTGGTCTTAAATAAGACTAAAAGGATGGGTTGATCAGACTCTGCCGAGAACCGGATCCCCTTTTTCCAACCCGGTCAACTTGATTCCCAATTGAGCTCGACCCGCCTACAACCCATTAGGGCAGTGTTAATCATGACCTCACTGGAACCCCAACCCCCTTCTAAGCGGCTTGCATCAACAACTAAATGAAGAATTATAATTTGAGACTCTTTTACTAAAATGTGTCACAATATATTTTAATGTGGTTAGAATTAAATAGTACGGAGTATATCCTTAAATTTGCTTTTTTAATGTACGGAGTATAATTTTTTGCAATATAAATCATTTATCCTGTGTTTGGTGTATCATCTTCAATGTTACCCTTACTTAGACATAAAAGTAAATAAGGTTTTTTTTTGTGACAATAAGTAAATAAGGTAATAAACTCACTTATGCTACTATAATTTTTTTCTCTCTTTTGTCGATGTGTCAAATACGGAGTATTTGAATAAAAAAGAACTATGGACATGAGATAAGACATGAGAATCAAGTATCACCTAGACGATGCACAAACTTGAGTAGATGAATCTCATCCATTCTTTGTCGATAGAGTGGAATGTTGGTTCAATTTTGTAAAAAAAGTTAAAATATGCAAAGTACTTTATTTTGCTCAAAGTCACCAAATTTCATTTACTATGGTAAGAGGCTATGATTTAGGTCACTAAATTTGAAAATTTTCAAATAGCAACTAGCAAGACTCTAAATTAAGAAATCCATAATAAATAATTATAGAATTAATCCTTGAACATTAAAATCTTAAATTTATCTAGAAAGTCACCAAAATAACAATAATATAGAAACAATAATCATTTAAAAAAAAACACAAATTCTCATTTCAGACAGTTATTGATGTATCAAATACATACAAAATCAAACCCCCTTCCCAAAAAATAACAAATAGATAAATCTATGCTACCACTTAGTGGTATTTAACTCGTCTTAAACTTTAGACGGATAATACACGTATTACGATAAGACTCACCAAAAAAAAATTGAGAGAGAGAGAAGACCCATAATTCAACAGTCCACCCTCTCCCCCAAGGCGGCCAGTCGTAGAGGAAATACCAAACTTGTGATCCAAAAAGTTCAGTCAAACTTCTAAAAAGATGCCTTTCATTCCTTCCTTTCTTCAACTCCATTGTTTCCTCAATATACTTTCCAACTAACTAAATTCAGTAGCTTTTTCTACTTCATTTTTCAGTAATTTACACTAATAATCAACAACAAGATGCAAACTTTACATGTACCCATTTTTATCCTTCTTCTTCTCATCATTTTCCCTCTTTCAACTGCTAGTGAAGATGATATTAAGTGTCTTAAAGGTGTTCAAAACTCCTTAAAAGACCGACAATTAAAGCTCAAATCTTGGTCTTTTTCCAATACTACTGATGTTGGTTTTATCTGCAAGTTTGTTGGTGCATCTTGTTGGAATGACAGAGAAAATAAGCTTATTAGTCTGCAACTCAGAGATTTCCAGCTTTCTGGGAATATCCCTGATTCTCTGCAGTTTTGTTCTAGCATTCAGACACTTGATCTTTCTGGTAATGCTTTAATGGGTTTAATTCCTGTAAATATTTGTTCTTGGCTTCCTTTTTTGGTTACTTTAGATTTGTCTAATAATCTGTTATCTGGTGAAATTCCTGCTGATCTTGGAAACTGTCAGTATTTAAACAAGTTGGTTTTGTCTAATAATTCATTATCTGGGTTTATTCCATCTCAAATTTCGAATTTGAACAGACTTACTGTGTTTTCTGTTGCTGATAATCATCTTTCTGGTCAAATTCCTGCATCTTTGGCACATTTTGATGAGTCTGAGTTTGATGGGAATGGCGGGTTATGTGGGAAGCCAATTGGGTCTAAGTGTAATGGATTGAGTAAGAAGAATTTGGCAATTATTATAGCTGCTGGTGTGTTTGGCGCGGCCGCGTCGTTAGGGTTAGGGTTTGTGTTATGGTGGTGGTATTTTTCGAGGGCGGGGAGGAGGAGGAAGGAAGGTTATGGTCTTGGAAGAACTACTGATGGTACTTGGGTTGATAGGTTGGCTGCTCATAAGCTCTCACAGGTTTCTTTGTTTCAGAAACCTCTTGTGAAGGTTAGGGTCGCTGATTTGTTGATTGCCACTAATAGTTTTAGTCGGGATAATGTGATGATGACGACTAGGATGGGAATAACTTATGCAGCCATGTTGCCTGATGGGTCCGCGTTGGCTATCAAGCGGCTTAGTACTTGTAAGCTTAGTGAGAAGCCGTTTAGGACGGAGATGAGCAAGTTGGGAAAGCTTAGGCATCCAAATTTGGTGACTTTGCTGGGATATTGTATCGTGGAGGATGAGAAGCTATTGATTTATAAGCACATGCCTAATGGAACTTTGCATTCTGTGATACATGGGAAGACGATGTTTTTGGATTGGCCCTCGAGGTTTAGAATTGGTTTAGGTGCTGCTAGAGGTCTTGCGTGGCTTCATCACGGAGGGGAACTGTCATATTTGCACCAAAATATAAGCTCAAATGTGGTTCTTCTAGATGATGACTTGGATGCTAGGATCATCGACTTTGGGCTTGCAAGGCTTTTGTCGTCTTCAGAATCTAGTAATGAGAGTAGCTTTGTCAATGGCGAATTGGGAGAATTCGGTTATATAGCTCCAGAGTATTCTAGCACTTTTATGGCATCACTGAAAGGGGATGTTTATGCTTTTGGTGTGGTTCTTTTAGAATTGTTGACGGGCCAAAAACCGTTAGAAGTGGCACTTGCGGAAGATGGGTTTAAGGGTAACTTGGTCGATTGGGTGAGTAAACTGTCGAGCTCTGGCCGATTAATTGAAGCCATTGATGAAGATATATGTGGGAAAGGACATGATGATGAAATTCTTCAGGTGTTTACAATTGCTTCTAAATGTACAGTTTCTCGACCCAAGGACCGATATTCAATGTACCAAGTGTATGAATCACTGAATAGCATGTCTGAGGACCGTTACTCAGAGCAATACGATGACTTTCCTCTGAATTTTGGAAGACATGACATTGATCAGCCAGTATAGTCTTTAGGCAATACGATGACTATGCTGAGTATCGGAGGGTGCCAGTTTATTTATCTTCCTTTTTCTATTGTGCTATCTATGTTACTCGGAATCGGTTAGATATACTCAATTCAATCTGGATATAGATGCGTGCTCAAGTGTTAGACTTAGCTCTTCTTTGAAATTTGGTGTTCAAGTGCTGAACATGCTCTTCAATGAAAAATCCACTTTATTTGCTTAATATTATGTCAGTGATGCGGTCCAAGTGTTATTACCATGTTCAAAGTGTCGTGTGTCTAAGTGTCTAACACAATTACACTGTCTGTCGGGTACGGTAGGTGATATGAAGTGTCTAAGGAACATTGTGGAATTTCCGATACACCTGTATAACGAGCTCTTAGACTACATTGGTTTGTAAAGAGTTTAGTTTACCTTGGAGGCTTGGAGCTTCTCATGTATGTAAATGTATTGTCCAAGGCTCAATGCTTGTCACACTTGTAGATTATTATGCATTAAGTTTTCCACTTCTCCTTAACATTTACGTTGGTTCTTTGCTTCTGAATGTTCATGTTTATTATGCATCACCCTCTTTATATCGAACCTGTTTGAACGAATACTTTTTTTTTGAAGCGGATCAACTCTAATCTATTCCCGTCCTTTATATATTATATATATGTATTAGAAATCAGTAGGTCTTGCTTGTGACGGGTCGGATCTTGCGACGGGTATTTTGTGAGAGGAAATGGGTAGAGGGGACAAGGTGGGCACCCCCTATGTGCTTCTCCACTCACCCTTGATGGGTATTTTATGAGAGAATATGGTATCCGTCTTAAGCTTAAGACCGATACCCCCGTCTTAAATGAGAATTTGTGATTAGAAATATGCTTCAAAGTGAACCTTGTTCACTTTATTTTGTCTCACATAGACAAATAAACAAAAGTTTCTTATCCTTAATACACTGTTTTTTGTCAAAAAAGTATCTAACAAATTAGTTTTTTTTGTCCAAAAGCCCGAACATTTACATGTTTTTTGTAGCAAGGCACCAACTAACACTAACGTTTTCCATCAAAAAAATAGTCAAGATTCCGCTTGAACTTGGCGGAAAACAATGATTAGCCTAATTAATTTTTTATCCGCTACTCATGCCTTCCATTCCCCTCGCTTTACCTAAAGATATTTTTAGACAGAATTGGCATAAATAATTATTACCGTGGGTAGCCAAGTGCGGAGCGGATAACTCGGGACGAGGAAGAAAGAAATTGACCGGGCCCCTAACCGAGGCAATGCCCTTTCTATGTCTCTCATGTCTTCCATTCCTATCCGCTACTCATGTCGAATTTGGGTTGTTGTGATGGTTATTGAGCATGCTAAATATAGGATGGCTCTAATTAGATGTTGGTCAAGGACTCAAGGTGGTAGAGGGTGGGTCAATGGTGTGAGCTTCTGGTTGTATTTTGATAATTGTCATGGAAAAGGGTGGAGGGGTTAAGATTAGAACCACAATATACATAATCATAATTCAGAGTGAACGATACAACTTCAAGTCAATCATCATAAGATCATATCCCGACTCCTAACTCCCTCCTCGACCTCATGTCAGAATCATGATCATACCCGACTCCTAACTCCCCCTCGATCAGATAGGATAGATATTTTATAACAATTGTCATGATATTAGCCATGTCACACACATTCACATCAATCACATATCTATTCACAAGTCCATCTCAATCAACATCACTATGATACACGTTTCACAAACAGTGTAGGATATGAGCTTACTGGCCAAAGAAAGATAGTTGAGACGTCGTGTAGGACATTGCCCTAAGTCAGTTAGACCCCTAATATGATGCGAATGGGTACTCTACTCTTGTTGCCTAACCGTCGGCATCCCCCACCTCTTTTTCCTAACCGTCGACGTCCCTCACCCTACTCGCCTACCACCAGACCTTCTCACTCGCCTCCTTCATTACCCTCGCTTACCTACCACTTGACCCGCCCTTTCCCCACATAAACAAACTACTAGATCTTTGCCCCTCTCTCTCCCTCACCGCCACCACTGCCCCTCCTTCGACCACCAGACCTTCGTCCGCTGCCCCCGTCCCCGCCTGCGTCACCAGCCCTACATTTCGCTGCCACCCCTTCCCAATTAAAACCCTAATTTCTATAAAATATCCCTAAAGTTATGTTTATGTTATAAGATTGATCAAATAAATTGATATTTACAAATTTAAATGGAATTATTGATTGATGAACATGTGAATCAAGATGCATAAGTATTGAATCTGCTAAAAATTTGATTAATTTTTTAGTGAACTGGGAAATGTGAGATTTTTTTTTTGTATTTTAGGGTAAGGGTAGCCGGGTAGGTGGTGGAAAATTATAAGAAAAAAGTTGATGAAAGAGTAAAACATATCCATGAAGAGCAACTTTAAACTGACCACGTTTAGCCCGTTCTCAGCAAAAGACGAAATTGGTTCGTTTTCAATAAGAATTTTTATTCGTGCAAAACGTCAAATCTCGGATATAACTCGCGAATTTTAAGTTTATTTGAAGCCTAAACATGTTTAAAGGAAGGTTTTAGCAATAGAACCACTTGACCACCTCTTAATATATACTTCCTCCCTTCAACTCCACTCTACCACTCTCATTTTTGTAAACTATTTACAAGTGAGTATCTAATTGCAATTTTCTCTCAATATATAAGTAAAAAATATATTCACGTGTGATCTTGTTTGATTCGTCTTTATGAGTACATTAAAAATATATAATTTTTATAATTTTTGCAAATACATAGCTAACGATATTTACCGCGTAAAACACATGTTGACAAATGTATATATATATATATATAACCTTAGAAGAAGAGTAACTGGAAGGGCAGCATAGAATAGAAGACAGCAGACAACAACATACATAACACAAAGACTCTCTCACTTCCTTCAGATCTAAAGTCTAAACCCTCTCATCTCCTTCTCTCCATATCTTGTTTCTTTTTCCCTTTTTTTTTTTGGATTTGGACTCTTTTACTTTCTTTGATAACTATTCCCAATTTTTATTAATAAATAAAAATAACATAAAAAAAAATATATTATCCTATATATTTATTTTTCATTTTCATCCAAAACTATTAAAAGGGTTTTTGGATCGAGGAGATTCGATTTCTGGGTCTTCACTGGTTTAGGGTTTTGCTTTAGTTTTCATCATCAATGGCGGCTCCTAATATCTCTCCTTTCGATGTAATATTTTATTTTATTTTGTTCTGCATTGCTCTGTTAATTTTCCTTGATTACGATGATTATGATGATATAATAATGGTGGGTTTTATTTAATTTATACTATTTATATAGGTTGGTTCAATCTTTATCTATCAATATTATCAAGTGCTAAGTGAAACACCAGAGTTTTCTCATCGATTTTACAATGAATCAAGCACCATGACTCGAGTTGATGGGGATGATACCCAGACTGTTTCTACTATGCTGGTAATTTTTTTATTAATTTTTCTGTTTTTTATTGATATTTTTATTTTTATTTTATGAAATATTTGAACTTTATGTTAATATTGATAGTTAGATGTTGAAAGTTTGGAACTTTGTGTTTATTTGGGAAAAAAACATGTATATAAAGTAATGTTTTATGGATTAGTTGTTTGGTTTAAGTGGGGTTTTAGATTCTTTTTACTATAATTAGTGCTAGTAATTTGGTTTTGAGTGATAGAGGGAGTAACGGCGAGCAAGTTCGGAATCAATTCATTAATAGAATGGCGTTTCATGGTCTAATGAGGATATAGATATATATGGTTATAAAGGTTGTTATTTGCGAAGAAGTGGAATTATAACTACTTTGTTTACTATGCATTTGGGTTCAGCTATGAGTTTGAAAACTTTATTAATAGCACATCATATGCCCATGGGGAAGGGAGAGCCCTTCCTCGAGAAAGTGTCGGAATTATAGATGTTGAAAGTTTGGAACTTTGTGTTTAATGGGAAAAAAACATGTACAAGTAATGTTTTATGGATAAGTTGTTTGGTTCAAGTGGGGTTTTAGATATCTTTTTACTATAATTAGGGCTAGTAATTTCGTTTTGAGTGATAGGACTATAGGAGTCATAGCGCGAGCGAGTTCGGAATCGATTCATTAATGGAATGGTGTTTCATGGTCTAGTGAGGATATAGATATATATATATATATATAGGTATAAAGGTTCTTGTTTGTGAAGAAGTGGAATTATTGGCTTGATTATGAAACATACCATTAGGATAACTACTTTGTTTACTGGGCATTTGGGTTCAGCTGTGAGTTTGACAACTTAATAAATAGCACATCATATGCCCATGGGGAAGGGAGAGCTCTTCCTCGAGAAAGTGTCGGAGTTATAGCCAGAAGTTCCTTGTCTATGTAAAGCTGTTTTCTGGTGGCCCCATTAGAGCACAATTGAGGGGAAGTCAGAACATTCCTCGTATGGATTCATCAATCTTCTAACTTTAGATGAGGGTAGAATTATCTATGTTATTTGAACTGCTTGTTGTGCTTATGTGGCTAGGGGCCCTTCTCGTTCTTGCTAAGTTGCTATGTTTATTTGTGCCCTCATTCCCTTACCTAAGTTCTCAAATAACAGTAATGTATAAATGCCTAAATGGGCATGTCTCACAGTTTTGATATGTATGGTCGTCTCTGAAGTCTGAAGAGACTAACTACTTCCCTTAACCCACATGTTACAACTATTTTTTTTACTATGGATCGACTGCTTATATTCATTTGTCAGCTGATTCAAGCGTTATTCCCTTTTGTCCATGAAGTTTTGTTATGCAATGTTTTCTGTGGGACCTAAGAGCTGTAATTAACTATTAACTAATAATTTGGCAGGATATCCATTCCCTTCTCACCTCTCTCAATGTTAGTAAAGTTGAAGTCACGCGGCTGGATGCTCAAAACTCATGGAATGGTGGCATTCTTCTTATCGTGTCTGGCATCGTGAGGTCAAGGAACTTCTATGGAAAAAGGAAGTTCACACAGGCGTTCTTCTTAGCCCCCCAGGACAAGGGTTTCTTTGTCATGAATGATGTTCTTCAGTTTCAAGATGGGGACTTCATTACCCAGCATCCATTACCTGAATTACCCGACATTCCAGTTGACTCAGAAGTGCATGCAACTAATCATCATCATCTCGAGCAAACAGGTATTGAAGAAATCTGTAAATTTTCAAAATTGTCTCTTGATTCATAAGGGTGACCTTTATTCCTCGACATTGTATGGCGGCACGCGGGTACCTCTGGTACTCTAATTTGTCTTCAAGTATCGGTTACGACACGGTCAGAGTATCGGACACGATTATTTGAAGTTTTCAATTTTTTGGTCTAAAATGGAATGTTACTATATGTGATTTTTTGTACTTTCTTTATGTTCTATTTAATATGTATTTAAGCTTCAAGCATGCTTCCGATAGACGTGTCGTGTCGTTTGATAAGTGAAGTGTCAGAATATCACAGGGCGGCACTGCGGCAGGGGCCAGTGCAACCATTTGTTAGTGTAGAAATATCACTTTTGTATATGGGTTTGTCCTTATGTTTATATTTTATCTATTGAAGTGCGAAATACTATCTTCCTTTTAGTCTCTGAGTACTTTTTGACTTTCTGCTGTGAAATGATTAGAATTACTGCCTATGTCTTGGAGATAAATTCGAAGCACCCTTAGTTTCAGTAAGCTAGTTAGTGGCCCATAAGGTACACTAGCATGGGAGTCATTTGATGTATTTTTTAAGTCACGTACAGTCTTCTTCTGCAAGACTAACTAGATCTTGATATAAACTTCTATCATCGTCATTTTTTCCTTGCTATTGCAAACGACATGGTTATGTTTTGATGATTTTCAATTAGTCTTAGGACTAGTGGTTGAGACCGATGTTCTATAGAGTGTAGACATTCGAATCCCCTATCAGCTTGATGCGAATTTTCGCGGAAGCGGATATGAAAGGGATAAGCAGACACCAAGTTAGACCTATAACTTGATGAACGAGATTGGCTAACCAAGACCTATTGGTTCTAATCGAGTAACAATTAGGAAACGCGTCCTAATTAATCACTAATTTTGGATTATCGCAACAATCCGAGAACAATCGAACGTTAAACTAACGTAGCAATTGAAACAATTCTATTTCTTTGTTTTTAACTTCTGAATGCTCCAAAACCTAACAATACCAAAGACTATAAATAGCCTACAAAGACCACTGTTTTAGACAACACTAAAAGACTCCTAATGATAGACTTAATAGCCAATTAAAGCCATTAACTAGACAAATTAAGGACCCCTAAATGCAGAATTAAAAATACAAATAAATGGAAATAAACACCCAACTAAATAAGGCATTAACACCCCTTTATTGACTCAAAAGAAAGAGCAACTTGAAAGTCTTGGAATAACTAGCCCCTTAGACGGATCCAATGCATGATAATAAGCAAACGAAACGAGCCTTCGAGCTAGAAGAATAGTCGACCTCTACAGCCAAAACCAGATTGTTATCCAACGTCCCTTGCGTAGTCATACTCGTCTCACAACTCGTATCACAACTTTGTTCCTCCATCCACTCAATTTCTTTTTCTTGAAATGTTGGGCTTATGTATTTACCATTGCAGTTCCAAATTACGAGTACGAGGAGGAGACCAGGGAATATGTGAATTCACTTCATATTGAAGATGATAGTCCCATTGACAAATATAGCCTTCCTGATGAACAGCAACATGAAGAGTTTCAATCAGAAACAGTTGTCGAAGAAGCTCCCATAGAAGAGCCTTCTACCTTTGAGAGTGCAGTTAACCATGTAGCAGACCCTGTGCTTGCACCTGTTCCTGTGCCAGCTCCTGAACCTGCACATGAGCCTGCTGCTGAACCTGCTGGAGAACGTGCAAAATTGTCATATGCATCCATTGTATGCTTCTTGGAGTTGCTATT
>JAIUZE010014087.1:0-24325 GCA_022085475.1 Heliosperma pusillum | reverse complement strand
ATCTGACTTGATTGTATCGTATTTTACTCACTAGTCTTGCATGTTGTTTTCAAATTGTGGCTCATTGTATAGAGTTGTCTCTAGATTACATATTGTAGCTCGTTGTTTGGAGCTGTCTGCAGATTTCATCTGTTGCCAAGTACAAGATGGGTCGAAAATCGTAGATTTTAGAGCCCCCAGTTGAAGGGTGTGATAGTGGTCTCTGAAGCCAATAGTGGTCTCTAAAGCCAGTTTGCAACGGGTCTAAAATCGCAGATTTTAAAACCCCCAGTTGAAAGTGTACCTGCAATATTTCAATTACTGCAAATGACACTATGTGATACAAATGTTTGGCACGAAAATATCATATAGCACAAATTTGACGTTCAGACTTTGTTTTGCAATTTGAAATTGCATTTTGGAAATTGGAATTGCATTTTGGAATTTGGAGTTGGAATTGAAATTGTATTTTGAAAATTGAGTTTGGAATTGAAATTGAATTTGAAATTGGATTATTTGTATCTTGGAATTTTTAGAATTGGAATTGAAATTGGAGTAAAAATTTGTCAAAAATTGCCGAGAACTTTTGGGTTTCGGATTTTTGGAATTTGTATGGCTGCCTACACTTTGCATTTTTCATACGACTCTGACGCGGCGTAGTAAGAATGCATTTTCAATGCGACACCAATAATTATAGGTGGGCATAGCCCGCTACCTAAAATTTTAGAAGAAAATAAATTCCGTAAGTGTGCATACGGCAATTATTCCAACTTATAATTGAAACAATTCAAATTTTAAAACTAGTTTTGGTACCTGTGAAGATTACGGGTATTTGAGATTTATTGTTTAAGTTTACGTATGACTGTAACCTCGTTAGTATGAAACATCTTGACATTTTTGTAGCTTTTGTTGAGTTGTTAACATAGACACACAAAAATATTTCACCGGAATTGTAATTTATGTATGTAGTATGGTGAGAACCATAACAACGTTTAATTTTAATTTTTATATATTAAGATATTATATTATATGGTAAATAAACATAATACCGGACGAAGGTAATATGGAACTGCTTAACTGGACATTAAGAACTGTGATATAAAATTAACTGTGTTAATTAAATATGCGATACTACTCCATGATAGGTCCGTTGCTCATTCATCATCAGCCAATATTTTTTACCTATTAATTTGTTTCTCATATATTTTAATGATTACCATCATTAACCGTGTCAATTTCACATCAACAACACTTATTGTCGGTCGAGGTTGGCTTTTGAATTTGTTTTCATTGCAACATAGATTCTGCTGTTTCAGAGCATAACATGACTTTAGAAAAATATCCTTGGGTGCTGTTTTATGGTATCATTTTACTATGATATTATAATTTATTACGTTATTTAATATTTGAAGAACCTTATATATAAAAACTATATTATTTTATTTTTAAAGGTCTTTTTTTATATGTCCAATTCATTAAATCTAACTGGTATAATTATACAACATAATATTGCACAATTAAATTAGCATGATGTTGCAACAATAAAATAGTAAAAGCTTATTTATATGTTCAATTTATATGCTCGTACAATTTTTTAGAGGTCCTAAGCAAGTTAATATTTACAAACGGGGTAAAAAGTATAGACTTATAATAATCGAACGTGATTTTTTATTCTTTGTGAGACAAATTATTTAAAAGGACTATTTCTTTTGGTTTAGACCATCCTGTTTAATACGAATTCGGGCCGGGTAGGACTTCTAGGGCAATAAGCTCTCCATCATGAGTTTTAACACAACTGCATTCATAGGGGTTCGAACACGAGACCTCTGATAAAGATAAAAAAACCCCTTGCCAGTTGATCTAAGTGCTCATGAGTTAAAAGGACAAATTTTAATGTTTATGAATCTAGTTTGTATTTAATTAAATGCTACAAATTGCTTAAGCAAATTGTTTTTCCATTTCAAATAACAAATAATAGTGTGGCTAAAAGAGAGAATGATGTAATGTGATATTTTTTTCTTTATTATTTTCTTCTTCTTAATATTAAATGATTTGGTGATGTAGAGGTGAGTTGTGTAGAAATATATGAAAATGTTGATGTGACATTAGGATAAGTGCTTAGTTTGTCTTTTAGTTATTATATATAGATAGATAAATTAATTTAACAATGAAATCCTAAAATTAAACTTTAGAATTTACTTTAGGAAAAATTGACAAGAATAATACTCCCTCCTATTCTCAATAACCTTCCCCTTTCACTTTAACAAAAAAAATAATAAAATACACTACCCCACCATATAATTAAATTTGGACCACACAAATACACTACCCCACCATACAATTAAATTTGGACAACACAAACGCTTACCAAAAAAGAAAATAGGGAAACTATTGTGAATAGACGAAAATAGAAATTGGGAATGTTATTGAGAATAGGAGGGAATAGTTGCTAATAATAGAATATTTTTTCCATCTCATAATAACTTTCGTAGTTTGAATAACTTAGTTTTCGAAGCGATACTTTGACTTGATTTTTCTTCATTTATATTCACATTTTTTCCCCATTTAAAAAAACTGTTTCCAAAATATAATTTTTTATGATGAATGTAAATGTTTTTTTGTTATAACGTCTTAGTTTAATATTTGAACACTTATTTATGATCAAAGTTATTAAAATTGATCATAAAAGTCAAACGAGAGATAATTATGAGATGGAGGTAGTATTAATTAATTAAGTAATTAATTATAATAATAATAATAATAATAATAATAATAATAATAATAATAATAATAATAATAATAATAATAATATTTTTCTCACTTATTGGAGCGGCGAAACAATGGTTGAAAAGTCTCAACAAGGTTACACTAGGGACGTTTTAATACGAGAAAAGTTTGATGGTGGCATAAATTTTTTTCTAAATTAGTGAATGAATTTTTTCCGTGGCTAAGCAAACTTTTGCCAAGAAATCTAAATTTCCGGGGTATAAGTCGTTGCGCAAGTGTCAATTTATTGTAGTGCAGATATCAATAGCAGAATAAAAAAATTATATACCCCTAATAGCCCCGAGCTTTAACTACCCCTTTGATGTGAGATTGTGAGTTTCTTTTTTTTATCTTTTCATATTTGTTGGAATCAGATCATTATATATAATATAAGTATTTTCTCGTTATAAATTAATAGTTCTACAATGTGACACCATTTCATATAGTTATTACTCTATATATAAAATCCGGTGATATAACACAAATATCTTTCTAAGTGATCCTATGAACACCTAGACGAAGCCGGAGGTCTTGGGGTAGTTATGGATCATATGATCACTTAGAAAATATATTTGTGTTATATCACCAGATTTTATATATAGAGTAATAATTATATGAAATGGTGTCACATTGTAGAACTATTAATTTATAACGAGAAAATACTCAAGTTATATATAATGATATGATCCAACAAATCCTAAACGATAAAATAAAGAAACTACCAATCCCACATCAGTGGGGTAGTTAAAGCTCGGGGCTATTAGGGGTATATAATACCTTGTTTACTAGTCCATCAAATGTGCATCCAATCAAAATTGGAGCTTTCATTTTGAAATTTAAAATGCATGCCTATTTTACGGCGATTAGAAAGTACGTACGGGAGATGATCAAAAACCCCGAAACGAGAAAGACGGTTGAGAAAGCAGCCGAGAAAGCTGCATATGAGATAAAGAGAGGATGAAACGGAAGGAAGAAAGGAAAGAAGAAAAAGTTAGGAATGAAGAAAAGATGAGAATAAGTAGGAAAAAAGAAGAAGTAAGGAAGATAGTTGGAAAGAATGGGAGAGATTAAAGAGAAACGAGTAATACCTTGTGATGACCTCGACTACCCAGGTTGCCCTCCTTCTGTGTTGGGGGAGCGGTTGAAGCAGTGGTTCGAGGAGGGCTATTCCTCACAGACACACCATGATTTCAGTGACTCCGACTCAGACAGTTCAGTTTCTTCTGATTTCGACTCCGACTCAAACAGTTCAGTTTCCTTCGATTTCGACTTCGATCTCATATCTTCTCCACCTCGCAGCGTTCTCCAGCACCGCCTTCTCTACTTCTGTTGCGTTCTCCTACGAATGATTCATGCCTTCTTCTCTGGATGATTCATGCATTTTCCTCCCATGTCTTTTCAAAGAATGTCAGTTGACGATTCTCCTCCATGCCTTCTCATCCCTTGACTTTTCCTTCTCTGTAGGGTGCTCAGGCACCGAAATGGAGTATATCTTGCATTGTAATCTTCATTGCGATATTAATTTTCCTGTTTTCTCCTCCGGTAAAGGGAGCCGTCTAATTTGAAGTGGTTTGTGTTTAATTCTTGATTAATCCGTCTAAATAATTTACGTTTAGAGTAATACTCCCTCCTATTCTGAGCATTGTTCCCCTTTTCATTTGCACAAATTTTAAGGTTTTGAATCAAATAAGCAAAAGTAATGTAGTGGGGGTAAGGTGATTGAAGAAAGGGAATGTATTGTGGGGTAATATTGTGGAGTGAAGTGATTAAAATAATTATTGTTGTGGGGTAAGGTGATTAAAATAAGATAAAGTATGGGTATTGTGGGGTATTGTAGTGGGGTAATGTGATTAAAATAAGTATAAAAGTTTACCTAAAAAGGAAAGGGGGAAGGTATTGTGAATAGACGAAAATGGAAAGGGGGAACATTGCTCAGAATAGGAGTGACTATATGTTTAGAATTGTTTCAATTTAATAGCATTTGAACTGTTTAAAACAACATGTCTGTATAATGTATGTTTAGAATAATTGTGCTTGATCATTTTATTATCATTCTACTATTGATATGTTTCGGTAAATCATCACACGATGCATTCCACTTTTGATTATCCGCACTACAATAAATTGACACTTGCGCCACGACTTATACCCCGGAAATTTAGAATTCTTGGCTAAAATTTGTTTAGCCACAGGAAAAATTCATTCACTAATTTAGAAAAAAATTTATGCCACGAGAAAACTTTTCCCGTATTAAAAAGTCCCTAGAGTAGCCTTGTTGAGACTTTTCAACCATTGTTTCGCCACTCCAATAATTGAGAAAAACATTATTATTATTATTATTATTATTATTATTATTATTATTATTATTATTATTATTATTATTATTATTATTATTATTATTATTATTATTATTATTATTATTATTATTATTATTATTATTATTATTATTATTATTATTATTATAAGATGCGCGCAGCTTTCATTAAAATAAAAAGTAAAGTTGACAAGAAGTTGGTGGGGAGCCGAGAGACAATCTGGGCCCCTACCCCTTAGCTATAGAAAAACTAAGTCTAGTAAAGATATAAGCGGCCACCCGAGCCCCAGCATCCTGAGATACCGAGAATTTCTGGATCCGCTTGAGCAAGTCAACTGCATCCGAGCTCAGCTCTCCAAGCGAAGAGAAAGAGAAGGGTAGGAAATCGTAACCAGCAGCCGCGCATAAATCCCTATACTTAGCACATTTGCGCTGAGCAGCATCAGCGATAACCCGTCGCGGCACAAAATCAGACATCGCAGTCTGAGTCAAGGGGGAAGACCCTGTCAAATCAACACACACACATCACGCCCTCTGTCCTAGGAATAGAGCAGCAAATCTGCAGGACAAAGAGAGCCGCCATGTCCGTCAACTAAACCGATATCCACCTCCTTACCCGTAGAAATTCCAGACCTATAGCAAATGTCGAATAAGGTGTCACGGACTAGGTTATGCCGATGCTTAACACCCACAGTGACAGTACAAGAAACAACGTGGTCCCCATAAATATCATCAGCAAAACCTTGAGAGCAGGCAGGACAAGGCCTAGATACCACGAATAACGGAATACCCAGTCGATACCCAAGCACACTACGGTAAGTCCTACCGTTCATAGTCTGACCCAACCCAGAGATAGGGACCGCACGCAACCAATCAGAGGAGTTGGTACCTTGCTGAGACTTCCATAATGCAAGCTGGCGCTGTGTCAAAGAGAAAACAGATTCTGCAGTAGCAGCAATCCTCGCAAAATATATATCTGCCAGTTTCTTCATAAGTTTAGGGGCAGTGATATCACTAGGATCACGTAAAAAGGCAGAACCTGTAGTCTCAGAGAACACCCGTAGGGCATCATAGAAAAGTAGGACCAGCATCCACAATATCAGAAGACCGTAGAAGCTTAGCCAGCAAATCGGCAGACTGCAAACGGGACGCCAAAAAAGCATAGTGCAAAACATCCCCGGCAGCATAAACACCGAGCCCACCAAGATGAAAAGGGAAAGTGGCAAGGCGCCACTGATGCCAATCCCCAAAACCAGGTCCAGACGCGGTGACAATGCGTTCCAAGCTAGGACGAAGTGCTGCATCAAAACGAAGATGGACAGACCCAAAAACTCTCGGCGAACATTTACGGAGGGTAAAGTAGAGCTTAGATATACCCGTACAAGCTCTGAGCAGAAGCAACTCACATTGCCGGTCCTCAATCCTAGCAACTAAATCCATAAGCTCGATGGTCTTGGTCACTCTCTTCGCCACAAGCTCACTGCCAAAACTTGAGCAAGTACTGACAGGCCCACCCAAACCAGAAATACCACGCAAAGGCCGCGCAATCGAAGGAGGGAAAACACCAGGAAATCGACTCCGGGGATCCTCAGTAGGCCAAAAAACCTCAGTCTTAGCGACATTAAGATGAAGACAAAACTGAGGACCATCTGCCATAATCAAATCCAAAACCTTCCCCACCTCCAAAGTATCCCCAACAATGGTGCCATCATCCAAGTAACGAGCTTGCAAACTCAAATCAAAAGAGTCTCGTATCTTGCACACCAAGGGATGCAACACCAAAGCGAAAAGCAAGGGTCCTAAAGGATCACCCTGCTGGACTCCCTGACAAGACCACAAACAATGTTCGCCATAATAAAGACGGGCAGGACTAGAGTAACAGAACTCCACCCAACAGGAAAGAATCGGGCAACGACGGCGAACTTCCAGAAGCATGGTTACACGATAAACAAGGTTGAAAGCATTCTGGAAATCAACCAGCAACATAGAAAGCCCTACATCCCCACCACGAGCCTCAATGAACCGATTCAAGGCATGCAAGACAGCCTCTCCTCTACCGGACACCCCAACCCCAAAGTGAAGACCATAAAAATAAGAACACAAAGAAGGACCAACCAAACAAGCACCTACCTTAGAAACAAGACGTCTCCAGACGGTACCAACAGCAATAGGACGAACACCACCACCAGGTTTAACAAGCGGCGTGAGCGGAGCGCTGGCAATGTACTCACCAAGAGCTAGGGGACATCTGCCCTCAAGAAAAATATTGACAACCCTAGCAATAGAAGCGATCAGATCATCAGAGATAGCCACAGCAGCGCCACTGAAGCAGTCCATAAGGTGTTGGGCACGAAACCCATCCTCCCGCAAGAAGTGCCACGGGGGAAACTACGAATCATATCCAAAACCACAGCCGAAGAGGCAACAAGAGAATGATGATCCACAGGCAAAGGAGACAAGGAAGGAAAACATCCTAGATTAGAATCCTAGATTAGGTAAACAAGGAAAACATCCTATTATGGCCGAAATCCTTCATCACCATGAACCCTAGGAGGCACAATCCTTGGTTTACACGAAACCCTAGGTGGCACAAACCCTAGGTGGGCTTATTAGGTTAACAACAAATTGAGATAGAATATATTAGAAACCCTAGGTAGCATGACAACTCATAAGTTGTATTACTAACCAATCGAATCTCATAAATACATTCTCTATTAAAACTTTTGATAAATATAAAAAAACTCTTTCTCTTTTTGAAAATATTCAAAATATTTATTTCCAAAATCATGCATTAACTTTTATCATCCAAAGTTATAGGTCCAAGCTATAACTTTGAACTTTAGTATGTAAAGTTATAAGTGAGTCATAACTTTACAAACATAAAATCACTCAAATGGAATAGTTACCGAATGACGACCTATACTATCTAATCTTCACAAAGATCTTCAGTATACGGATCATCTCTTCATCTTGATCACAAAGACCCTCCATCTTGAGTCTTGTGTTATTTGAGGTAGATCTTGCTTGAATTGTTTCTTTAAAGTTTTAACCAAGGTAACTAAAACTTTGCATATGAACTTCCATAGTTATACCTGAAGTTCTTATAACTTTGTCTCACAAAACTTGTCAAAGTTATGCCTGAAGTTCCTATAACTTTGATCGTCTTTCTTGTAATTATTGTTAGCTATGATAAGACTAAAACACACAATTACATGCATATGATATATCAAGTAAAGCACATTATCAAGTAAACACATGTCATTATCAAAACTATAAAATAGGTCCAACACTTTTGATATTGTGGTGAGTCCTAGCATGTGGGTCATCCGTCGGCCACCCATCTGGGAACCCCCCTTGACCAACTTTCGTAAAATTGTCAGATCTCCCTCGTTTCTTGGTTGTTTAGGGCGTGTGACCTACCGTTCGAATCGTAAGAAGATAAGCTATCACCTTAACTTGGAATTACGCATTATCATGTCTAGAACTCAAGTTATGACCATTTAAAGTTGATCCTTGTTTTAGTTGGTTTCCAAACTTGTTGTTTTGAGATGGGCTTTATTTTTCTTATTGATAATGCTTCGTAAGCTTGGTCTAATGCTTATGTAACATTTATTGACTCTTGTTTATCATATATACATTTATCTTATGCCTTATTCACATTTTTAGTGACGGTTTTGGACGTTTAGCTCATTTGAGTCATGCATATCTTGAGTAGTCTATTGAGTCTTATCTATTGGATGTTTTGAACTCTTATTTCCCGGTTTCACCTCTATACTCGTTAGATTTGATGTCGGAGCGATGGGGGTACAACCTTGATGCTTGTTGCATTTGTTAGTGGAGATATGACGACGTTGTTGGAAGGCGAACGCAATTCGTTGATCGACCCGGCCGTCAAATGTCAAATCCTTGCGAGGTGGTGTTATTTGCATGTAACGCACTTTCTTGACCGTTTTCACGACGCCTCATTGATGTGAGTACTCGTTGTTGTGACAACCTTTGCGTTAGCTGCCGTTGCCGAAAATGGTATACTCATTTTCTTTCCGCCCCTTTTGTTAGCTGCCCTTTACGGATTTGGGGTACACGGCTTCCGTTCTGTGGACCGAATCTTGGATGTGGGTCGCCTTACCAAGTATTGAATCAGGAAACGCCTATAGCCCGAGAGTCTAGAGTCGTCTTGTCTTGTATAGTGCAGATGCTATTGTGTTTCATTTACCGTGAGAGTATGTTTGATCATATGATAATGTTCTTGATTGTGTTTCGGATTGTTGGACGCTTAGGATTGAATTGTGTGTCTTTTCCCTAACCTTCTCAAGCATATGATCGCTAATGGACTTTGTCACTTTTAAACATTACATTAAATTTGGTTCATTAGTCCATTATTAATTTCAAGGAGAGGGCATCACTTTTAAACATTTAGAATTAAAAGATACCTCTAAATTTATCTTAAATTAGGGGTTACGGGAGAATATAAGTATAACATTTTATGTATCACAAAATAAATGGCAATGCATTTTCTAACAATAAATATTTTTAGTACATTAGGGTAATGTTTTTATTATATTTATATTGAGGCCTTCATATGAATTAAGATTAGAGGCTCTATAAGTAGTAAGTACGATTTCATATTAATCATTTTAGGTCATTTTTGGTTATTTGAGTTATTTCTAATCAAGCCATCTCGGTCGGGCTAATTGGCTAAAGACGTGTTCGCACTAAATCAAGCTCATTCCATCTTAGGATAGCCAATATTTCATTAGTGATTTAGAAGTTTAAATTTTATAAAACCAAGATATAATGTATTTTAGAGATTCTTTATTATTATATTACTTTTTACAAAATATCTTTTTCAAATTTATCCAAGGAAAAAAATAAAGTACATCTCTTTCATTATCAACTTTAAAAATATAAATATAAATTGCATAAAAAATTTACGCAGACTCGTTAGTAAACAAATGAAGACCACGTTAACTACCACTGTGTCTTTTTTTTTTCCAATATTTGTATAATTTGAGTGTGAATTCCTACCTTCACATCATATCAATAAGGACAAACAAGCTTCTTGAGGCAACCTTTGCCTGATAAGGTTCACATCATTAAGAGGTTGATCTTCGATCAAGAATGCTTCATATTCAACTAATCGATGGTTATAGTCAATGAATTACTTTCACATTTATTATATTGGGATATTATTTCCATTTTTAGACGTTATATCTGAACTTGTAGGTATAATATATATACCCATCAATCCATGATAAAACACCATTATTCAACAATAAGACTCAAAAAAACTAAATAAGGATCAGTTGATCGACAATCAGATCCAGTAGTGTATTTTTTAAGAGGAATAATATTGTCTATTGTTCCAACATATACCCACTAATAATACTCTTATTAGTTTCAAGTAGCACGCATATAATAGTGCTAGTCGCGATATTTGGTTGGTTTCAAAATCAATTGGTACAGATCGCTGCAGCATTGACAAGCTATTTCGGCGGGCATTGAAAACGGTAAAGTTCAAATTATTTTTACATTTTAGATTTACTTTTAGTACCCAAGTTTGCAGAAGATGTATACATAAAAGGTAACACAAACTACAATAAAAAAGAAATGAAATTTAATGTCATTTACGCCTCTAATTTAATAGAATACAAATTTACTAAAGATAACCTCACTATTTATTTGTTGTCCTTCATCAGCCAAATGAATTGCATTAATCACATATTATTTAACCGTCTAATCATGTCTTCGTACTTTAATTTCTTAACACACAAATGAGTCAATCAGCCTAGAGACGGTACGCACGTACAAAAGGAATTAGAAGGACTAAATTTAAAAGATTAACCTTTTTCAAATAGTTTAATCAGTGACAATTGCCTATAAAGAAACTTGCAGAATCATGATATGTGGTCTATGGACAAATATTAGATGGACATAGCACACAATATTGCTTTGATAAAAATTCTCCAACAATGCTCTAGCTAATACACTTTTTCTTAGAGAATGTAAATTTTGTGATCATGATTGAAAGATTATTACCTACAAGAGATGCTTTACGCGCATTATTTCCTGCCTTTTTGATTTTGTCTGTTACTCTTTGTTTTCAAAGAGACGGGTAAATTTAATTTCAGCAAAGATTAAAGGCCAATGCCAAGAAAAAGAAAAAAACAAAGATGAATCTTTTGAGGGATTTAAGCTCAGAGATGACTACATATAGGACCTTATTGTTTGTTACTACAATATATGAGATAAAGGATATGCTCTGTGTTGAAATAACCCGCCATATTTCGACCTTTAACCTAGAAACTTTACACCCTACTTTTAAAGATAAAACTTATAAATCACAAACAACGGAGAAAGTTAGGAATGACGAGTGAGTAACTTAATTAGCGTCGAATACAAAAGTAAAGTCACATGAGCGACACGCGTGCATGTACTTAATGATTATAAAAAAAGGCTAAATTCAGAAGGCAATTACGGAAATTTGCTCACAATATTCAGCTAAATGACAGACTTTCTTAAGAAAAAAGAAAAAAAACTAAAATACAACAAACTCTATATTTTTATAAAATAGATCCAATCGTATCTATACAAATGAAACGCAACCTCAAACTATACAAAATAAACGAAGCATGAGCGGGCAGAAATCTATATAAACGAGAGACAAGTTCAAACAATTAAGATGAAATCTCCGAGAAAATATCATTTTTGTAACTTTTGCCATGAACGGCAAAACGTTGCCAAGAAGGCTCCACGAAACAACCAAGAATAAGAAGAATGCATCACTTTTAAACTTTACATTAAATTTAATTCATTAGTCCAACATTAATTTAAAGGACATGACATCACTTTTTAACATTTAGAATTAAAAAATAGCTCTTAATTTATCTTAAATTAGGGGTTACGGGAGAATACAAATATAACATTATCTTTATCACAAAATAAATGACAATGCATTTTCTAACAATATATATGTTTAGGACATTAGGGTAATGTTTTTCGTATATTTATATTAAGTACGATTTCAAATTAATCATTTTAGATCTTTTTTGGTTATTTGAGTTATTTCTAATCAAGCCATCTTGGTCGGGCTAATTGGCTAAAGACGTCTTCGCACTATATCAAGCGTATTCCATCTTAGGATAGCCACTATTTCATTAGCAATTTAGAAGTTTAAGATTATAAAATCAAGATATAATGTCTTTTAGAGATTCTTTCTTATTATATTACTTTTTACAAAATATCATCTTCAAATTTATCCAAGGAAGAAAATAGAGTACCTCTCTTACATGATCAACTTTATAAATATATATATATAAATTGCAAAATTGGGTTAATTGATGTGAATAATCCAATCTATGCCCCTCCTTCTCATATCAATATGTACTCTTGTTTAACTCGGAAAAATCTAAATTAATGACACATTTTTCTTTCCCTAAACTCGTCCTCTATTCAACCTGATATAGCCGGTTAGGTTGTAGGTGATTTTGATTTGGGTCCATTTCCTATACTTCTTCTTCTTCTTTTTGCATTATTATCATTATTATTATTCTCCATCTTTTTCTTCAATTTTCCGAAACCTATTGTTCTCCATTAATCACTATAATTATAATCATATTCTTCTTCTTTCTTCATTATCATTATCATTTCTACATTAATGAATACACTTCCTCCTCCATCTCGGTATCTTATCATTGCACGCACCACCATATACATGGCATCAAACACTTAATATCTCATACCCTTTTAACCATTACCTTCGTGAAAAACCTTCATCCACCACCAAGATTAACCACACTCTTGCCTGGTCATCTTCCCAACCTCGCTCCAGCCTACGCCATTGTTTCCTCTTCCTCTCTCTTCCCCACCAGTGCTACGTCTGCCACCTGCAATGCTTGAATCATATTTATGGTTTTATTGAAAATGTATCGATGATGATTTCCTCTATACGTCTAAGGGAAAATTCTTGGATAACAAGTTTAATGATTTTCGAAACTAATTTGGGGAAATTAATGATCTGATATGTGGTTTGTGGATTTATCATTGATAAAGGTGTTTTGAGGTTCTGAGTTTGTCGTTGATGAGATGATTGAGTGGTGGTGAGTGTCTGCCGGTGAGGATTTGCCATGAGACTTGTGTGGTGGGTGGTGGTCCTGTGACTACAATGATGGTCTGGTGATCAATCAAAGTAATGAATTGAATTGAGATATGAATCTAGGTGGAAATTTATTTAAGAAATTGCAGGGGTTTTGTTTTGAGTTTTGATTAAAGTGAGGACAGGGGTTGTGTTTCAATAAAACAAGTAAAACAAACCGACTATACAGGTATCCCCTCCAAAATTTCATGGAAAGAAAAAGGAGACAATAGCTTAGATTTTTCCGAGTTAAACAATAGTATGGATTAATATGAGAAGGAGGGACATAGTTTGGATTATTCTCTCATCAATTAACCTTAGAAAATTTTCGAAGACTCGTTAGTAAACAGATGAAGACCACGTTAATTATCGTTGTGTCTTTTTTTTCCCAATATTTGTATAATTTGACTTTGAATTCCTAACTTCACAACATTCCAAAATAGACAGACTTTGAGTTCATTTTCATGAACCAAATTTAAAACTTTTGTGTATGTTTTCATCATCAATACTACAAGACACTATGAAGTAATGAAACACAATATTAGTAACACCCATGATACGGTTGTCGCAACCCTATCAAAGATAAAACCTAACGGTCTCAACAAAATGCAGTAGAGGCAGTCGGGTGTCGAATCCACAGAGAGAGGGAATCCTATAACTCGCTAAGTATGTCAAAGTATCGGAATTGGGGGTTTTGTTTGATTGATTTTCTAACACTACAAGAGAAAAGGGGAAGAGAAATAAAGAGTGAAATAACAGATAGGAGAAGAACTAGGATCGTCGGTTCCCCATGGCATCTAGGGTCATGATTAAAATCAAAGTAAAGTCTAAACAGGCTTGTGGGTAGTGAAAAGGTCCTTTCGGTCCGCTATTCGCCCTAAAATATACTAACTTAGCTCTCGCCCTCATTAGCATAATCCCAATGTTCATCACTGATCTGTCCTTTTCCAATCTCTCGATCTAGGTCAAGGGGGTATCAAGTCAGTCAATTGATTGCGTCGACTCAAACAATTAAAAGCTACTAAATGTGATGATTTCATCCAAACCTAACTTAAAGATTACTAATCAATTCATCATACCTAAGCCATGGTTCCCCTAAATCCTAGCAAAGGAATTAGCTACGCATATTTGAAAGAAGAAGAACAAAAATAATAAATAAGAAACAAAAAGACATAGAGAAATAGCTAATTGAATTCAAGAACAATAATACCCGAAATTGAAAGAAGAAGAAAGTCCTCAAATTCAGATCCAGAATAAAAGTCAAAGATAAAATCTAGGGTAAGAAGTTATATCCATTATTCTCGTTTTTTCACCTTTAAGTAATAAATGAAAATAACAAATTACAAGGCGTCTATTGCTTAACACACTATCTCGCGAAGCCCATCAGCATGTAACCTCTTGATCCAGCCGAATTTGCTGTCAAAAGTACTCGATCGAGGAAAGTTTGAGACAGGAACACTCGATCGACTGACCATAGTGGTCCATCGAGTAAAATTTCCAAGGCCAGCAGCTCGATCGAGCAGAACAATGCTCGATCGAGGTCTTCTAAGTAATAAAATAGTTGATCGAAGGCTTTTACACCTCGAACGAGTGTTTTGCTCAAGTATTTCGTTCTTCCATTCCTTTAACACGACTTCATGCATTCCGAGACACCAAGATTCCTTTCCGACTCACTTATGCATGCTTGAGGAGCTACAAAATAGCTAGTTTTCCGTCATTCTGGTCCATATCTGCAAATATTACAAAACAAACCAAAGTAGACTATTCGGGGGACATTTGTAGTAAAACACTACTAAATAAGCATGGAAATGCGTGCAAATATGGCCTAAAAGGTCTATACAAAATGCATGCATCAAACTTCCCCAAACCAAACCTTTGCTTGTCCTCAAGCAAAAAGGATGCGAACAAAGAAATGGAACAAATGGACTCCGGACTACTGCAAATCGCCCGCTTGAACCAATTTAATGCAACAGTCAAACTCAGCAATGATATCAAATGCAAATGAACTGAACCGTCGACCTTGCTAGACCATCAATGTCGGACTCTCACGGGTCACTCTTCTCTCAGCAAAGCAAAGGGTAAGAATGTTATATGCAAGAGAGAGAAGGAGAAAATAGTCGCTCACCTAACTACGACCGTCGCGTTCATGCAATGCCAACTAACATGATAAAAGATTCAGTTATCGTACACACGCACAACCACCATTCAAGGACTATCACACGCCGAATACTCACAACATTTGGGTAAGTGAGGTTATGGGTAAGAAGGGGCAAAACAATAATGGAATAGAGGAGGTAAAGCGTCAAGCTAGCTACCTGATCTTTATCAAATAACAAAATCCGTCTTCTTATCTCATAATGAAGTACATGGCCATGATTCGGCCGTCAACTCACTATAACCAAAAGGATGGAGCGGAAACGAAACTAGTTAGCTTATTCAGCTCTTGCTGAGTCCCCATATGATATGAATAAAGCATGGGAATAGAGACCGTTTTCTTTTTCTTTATTATTTTTTTGTTTTCATTTCAAAATATTCAGCTAACATTTCCACGGAAACACTTTCAACTTCGATTCCCAAATTCTTCAGATACCAACTCCGTGGCAAGGATGCAAACCAAACTTGATAAAATGAAGTAAATACCTATACAACCAACACTAGACTAGCTCGACGCAAGGTAGGCTAAATTTAGGATGTAGATTGTGGGTCAACTGGCAGTTTTGGCTGAATGTGGAGTTAAATGGGTAGTGAGAAAAAGGGAAATTGCAAGCATTCTCCAAACATGTGATATCGACCACGAACCCGTACGTGCAGGCAATAAGAATCAAATTTCATATACATGCAATGCGATGACACGAGGGAGTAACTACTCACAATCCTATATGAACTGGTCATAGATGCCACCAGTTTAAGAGCTCTAATCCTCAGAATATGTAAGTAGTTTGCCAACATGTCAGGTCAAGTCTATTCGTTCAGCATCGATTAACAAGCAAATGACTATGCAAGAGATATTAGCTGTGCAAGGCTTAAGTCGAGACTAGATAAAGGGTAGGAGAGAATTGTTCCGACTCGACTAAAATGCAAAAATAAACATGAAATTTTTTGAAATTTTTGGAATTTTATGAGTGCTTAACAATGCATACAAAAATGTAGTAAAAGCGAAATGCAGACACGATATGGATGCAAAACCTCCCCAAACCAAACCGTACAATGTCCCCATTGTAAAAAGTAAAGTAAAAGAATTGCAAACTAGAGAGAGTCGGAAACTTACAGGAACGCGCGTATAACCGACTTCCCCAAACCGAACCGAAAGGAGGTGCTCCAAGGACTCGATCGAGTAGAATACTGCTCGATCGAGTGGAAACGAGATGGATCCTCCTCGATCGAGTGGGAAACAGCTCGATCGAGAGGTTTCTTCGCAGAAGTACTCGATCGAGTAACCAGAGCGCTCGATCGAGGGGCTTTAGTGTTCGATCGACCAGAAAGGCTACTCGATCGAACAAAAATTTCAGAGTAAGTGACGCCAAAACTGCGAAAAGCAAGAAATTACGCAATTGGAATTGTTTGAACAGTAAAACAGAAATAAACTACTAAAAAGTTTTGTATACGGTACAACAAAACAATAGATCGGGTTGCCTCCCGATAAGCGCAGGTTTATAAGGTCCCGCATGACCCTTGAGCTTCAATCATCAAGCTCCTCGTCTCCGTCGAAGAAGAGCACCTCGACGCGACCCACGACACTGTCAGCTCCATAGTAATGTTTCACATGATGCGCATTAACCTTAAACCGGTTACCCTCGGAGTCTTCTATCTCAATGGATCCAACTTCAGTAACAGCAGTTACTGTGTACGGACCGCTCCACCTGGATTTCAGCTTACCAGGGAATAAACGCAGTCGGGCATTGAATAACAACACCTTTTGCCCGACTTGGAACTCACGAGGTATGATTCTCTTGTCGTGCCAACGTTTGGTCTTTTCTTTGTAAATACGCGAGCTATCATAGGCATTCAGACGGAATTCCTCTAGTGCATCTAGCCACAACAAACGTTTCTCACCACACAATTAAGTTAGCATCATAATTAAGTTGGCGGACTGCCCACCAGGCTTTATGTTCTAGCTCAACAGGTAAATGAGAGGACTTCCCATACACTAATCGATACGGTGAAGCACCGATAGGTGTCTTAAATGCGGTCCTATAGGCCCATAATGTGTCATCCAATTTGGCACTCCAATCCTTCCGTGATTTAGACACAACCTTACCTAAAATCTCCTTTAGTTCCCTATTAGAGACTTCAACCTGCCCACTAGTCTGGGGATGATACCCCAAACCCCTGCGATGTTTCACACCATATTAAGACAGTAAGGTCGTTAGCTGCTGTTCCCTAAACTGCATACCCCTATCACTAATGACAACCCTAGGGACACCAAAACTGGGGAAAATGATCTTGCGAAACAGCTTAATCACGGTCTTGGCATCACAGTTGGGAGTAGCAATCGCTTCTACCCATTTAGACACATAATCTACAGCTACCAGAATACACCTGTTACCAAGACTCGACGGGAATGGTCCTTGATAATCAATGCCCCAGACATCGAAAATCTCGACCTCTAAAATGCCGTGTTGGGGCATCTCATGTCTCTTTGATATGTTTCCTGTCTGCTAGCAAGCATCACAGCTAGCAACAAAAACTTTAGTGTCAGCAAAGAGAGTCGGCCAATAGAAACTAGACTGTAATACCTTAGCCACGGTGCGCGATGGACCGTGGTGACCTCCACAGGGGCAGAATGGCAGCCTTCTAGGATAGCTTTGATCTCCCACTGTGGAATACACCGTCTGAAGAGACCGTCTGCGCATGACTTAAACAAGTATGGATCATCCCAGAAATAATCCCGCACATCATGTAGAAATTTTTTCTGCTGCTGATAGGACATATCAGGTGGCAGCTTCTGGCTGACAATGTGATTGGCATAATCTGCAAACCAAGGTTCAACACCATCTTTAGATTTTATAAAATAAACAGTGCGTAAAGTATCATCAGCAAACTAATCATTAATGGGAAGAGAATCCTCCCCCTCTTGTCGCGTCAAACGCGAAAGATGATCCGCTACAACATTCTCAGTGCCTTTCTTGTCCCTGATTTCCAGATCAAATTCCTGGAGAAGGAGTATCCACCTCAGCAATCTGGGTTTAGCTTCCTTCTTATTCAGAAGATGTTTTAGCGCTGCATGATCTGTAAAAACAATAACTTTAGAACCCAACAGGTATGATCTAAATTTATCAAGCGCATAAACTACAGCTAAAAGCTCTTTCTCAATGGTAGCATATTTCACTTGAGCTTCATCCAGAGTTCGGCTCGCATAGTAAATAGAATTCAAAGCTTTGTCTCTCCGCTGGCCGAGCAGCGCTCCTAGTGCGTAATCGCTTGCATCGCACATAATCTTAAACGACAACGTCCAATCAGGAGGCTGAATGATGGGTGCAGAGACCAAAGCCTGTTTCAAAGTGTTAAAAGCAGAAAGACAATCATCAGTAAAATCAAAAGGAGCATATTTTAATAGCAACTGTGTAAGTGGTTTAGTAATCTTAGAGAAGTCCTTGATAAACCAGCGATAAAAACCGGCGTGACCAAGGAAACTCCTCACCCCCTTAACGTTAATAGGAGGGGGTAATTGCTTAATCACTTGCACCTTTGCTCTGTCTACCTCAATACCCCTATTCGAAACCAAGTGCCCAAGGACTACTCCCTCATTGACCATGAAATGGTACTTCTCCCAGTTTAGCACCAGATTAACCTCGATACAATGCTGCAAAACTTTATCAAGGTTAGCTAAACATTTATCAAAATCATTCCCATAGACACTGAAGTCATCCATAAAGACTTCCATGATAGACTCTATATACTCAGAAAATATCCCCATCATGCACCTCTGAAAGGTAGCAGGGGCATTACACAAACCAAAAGGCATTCTACGATAAGCAAAAACACCCTTAGGACAAGTAAAAGTAGTCTTTTCCTGATCATCTGGATGAATAGGGATCTGAAAGAACCCTGAGTACCCGTCCAGATAACAGAAAAACTCATGAGAAGCTAACCTTTCTATCATCTGATCAATGAAAGGAAGGGGGAAATGATCTTTCTTGGTGGCGGCATTTAACTGCCTATAGTCTATACACATCCGCCACCCAGTTACTAGTCGAGTAGGTATCAATTCATTCTTTTCATTTTTAACAATTGTAGTACCTTTTTTCTTGGGTACGACCTGAACTGGCCTTACCCATTTGGAGTGACCAACTGAATAAATAATACCTGCATCGAGTAGTTTCATCACCTCGGTCATCACAACCTCCTCCATCTTCGGGTTCAGCTTCCGCTGACTCTGTCTGCAAGGTTTGTGACCTTCTTCCACCTCAATCATGTGCATACAGACATCAGAGTTGATGCCCTTGATGTCATCCAGTGAATAGCTCATTGCTCTCCTGTTCCTCTTGAGTACAGCCAACAAAGCGGTTAGTTGTTCCTCATTCAGTTTGGAATTAACAATAACTGGAAATTGCTCAGTATTATCAAGAAAAGCATATTTAAGGTGAGTTGGAAGAGGCTTACGCTCGGGAACCTTTACCTCGACGGAACACTTGGCATGACCCAAGTGTCCCAGCTGTTCTTCCTCTTCGTCAGTCAATTCTACCTCATCTGCAGTAGCTCCAAGCAATTTCAGCACAGTGTCATCGTTATCAGAATAATCTGAACACTCATCTAACAAAGTCAAAGACTCCAACGGATCCTTTATCAAGGAATCCGGCCAAAACTCATAAGTGAACTCATCAATGATATCAACAGAAAAGCAAGTATCCTCTATCATTGGTCTAGATAAAGTGTCAGGTAAACTGAACGAAACTATATCATCCCCTACAGCCAGAGTTAAACGCCAGAGTTTAACATCTATAATGGCCCCAGCAGTACACAAAAACGGCCTACCCAAAATAATTTGGGTACGGGTATCCTCAGCAATGTCTAAGACTATGAAGTCAACAGGAATAAAAAACTTGCCCACCTTAACGGGCACGTCTTCTAGGACACCTAAGGGCCTCCAAAAAGATCTATCAGCCATCTGTAGGGTAATATTGGTCGTTTTCAGAAGACCCATGTTAAGCTTACGACAGATAGAATAAGGCATGACACTTACACTAGCTCCAAGATCACATAGTGCCTTATCTATCACGACATCTCCTATAACACAAGTAATAGAGAAACTACCCGGATCCTTTAATTTAGGGGGAGACTTATTCAGAATTAAACTACTAGACTCTTCCATAAAAGCGACAGTAGCGAAATCCTCAAGTGCCTTCTTACGCGTAACAATGTCTATCATAAATTTGGCATAAGGGGGTACTTGAGTGATTAGCTTGGCAAAAGGTACAGCTACCTGAATGTTTTTAACCATGTCTACAAATTTGCTTAACTGTTTCTCCGTCTTTGAATCGCGCAGACGACCTGGGTATGGGACTCTGACCACCGGAAGCGGATCCCCAATTTTCTCTTTACTCGGTACCTTCGCAGCAGGGGAGGGTACTTCATCACACACAACCTCAATTTGTGTGCCTGATGTCTGACATTCACTCGATCGAGACTTCAGTTCATTCGATCGAGTGAAAGGGCTGTGGGAAATATCGGTATACTTCCCTTTAAATTTTTCGGATTATAATGAAATTATAATTATATGAATTTCTAGTCATAAATGAAATTGCATAATATAAACAAAAGATTAAGAAATAACCTTCGGTCCTAGATAAAGGCCTAACAACAAATACCAAAGTAGGTATTCTCCTAATCGTTACACCCAAGATGGTTCAAGAAATGCCTTCGTCGTGTTAGAACGAATACCCAAAAATTACTTTTAATTTTGTGTGTGTATTGATGATGAATATAGAGATGAATAAGAGAGTAAAAATCAGAATTTTCTTTCTCTTCTTCACTGTTGTGCCGTCACAATCAGTCAATTAGGGTTAGTAGAAAAAAAACACTTTTTCTCCCTATGTGTGCCGTGAGAATGGGTAAGTATTAGGGTTTCTTTTTCTTGCTCTTAATACTCCATATGTGCCGTGAGATGGCAAGAGCAAAGCATCAAAATCAAAACCCTAGTTTCCTTATTTATCTCAACCTATATTAGGTAGTTAGCATATAATTTTATATGTACATAATGTAATATGTATTCTAATTATTACTAGTAATGGACCGTCACATAAACCGAGTAATGCCGGACCAATACACTATAACAATATCGTGTAATACATATCCGCCAACTTAAATATAACAGTTTACATTTAGTTTAGACCAACATTATATACATGGATTAAATATAACATTTTATATTCAATTACCAGCTAACATTATTTAATCGTTATTAAATAATCGTATCATCATCACATTGACTAACCTTTTAGTCAAATACATCAACTAACCTTTTAGTCATTTAATAAGGCATCAATATGATTATTTTCTCAATTAATCACATCTCTCAAACACATCCTTTAGGTGTGACTTTTAGGGATCAGTTGATCACCGCCATCTGTCTAACAATAACGTCAAACTTATCTAGCAAGCCAACCGTTATCGATAAACGTTAATCAACTGATTATATTACAAAGTATACCCTGTGAACCTTAGCTGTTATCACACTAACTGTGGAGGACACTAGCTCCAACAATCTCCCACTTGTCCTTACAAGTGTATGTGCGATAACCGATTCTCATATCCTTAAATTTCTCCCACTCAATGTAAAACAATTTGCAAAGTCCGTATTCACAAAGGTCGTATTTTACAAGTGATCAATATCAAGAGTGGTTTTCCCGACTAGAGAGTAACTCAACTGATAAACGAATCATTATTCGAGCATGGCCATGCATTTCAGTTACTACTCCTCGAGTGGCCCTGAGAAATAACAAAACCTGATAAAGGGTTGGATATTTTCCTCAACTCGAATCCTGCAGATGTAAGCACAGTATGAAATGACCCAGTAAAAATCTGCTTGGCCTCCTGTTACGGTCGACCGTGAGAAAGAAACCAAAGTCACCCAAAAACTGCCTTAATCTCAAGAGACAGTCGATAGTCAAAAGAATCGACTCTAGGAACACTATGGACGTCCAATCCACGACCTGGCACCGAATGTTGTTAAACATTAGGACTCCATAACGTCGTCACGAATTACAATGTCCTACGAGGTATCCTTATAACTCGTATTTGTGATCGATCAGTCAACAGTTTGACTTATGGCTCGTTGACCCCACCATCAATCGACTCAACAATATAATAGCCAGAGTTATCAGCTCATGTAGGCGATTACGGACCAAAACACATATAATGTTATTCAGTTCACTTTGTGGTGTTCAATGTTGTCCATACAATCCACATGAAAAACAAAATATGAAAACAATACGATGAAGTTATTATTAGTAGGGCTGAGCAAAAATATACGATACGGTTTTATTATACGTATCCGATACGATATACGGTTTCAATTATACGGATTTCCGTATATCCGATACGAATTTCCGTATATACGATACGGTTTATAAAAAACCGTATCGGATACGTATCGGCACAATTCGAAACCGGATATACGGTTTCCGATACGGTTCCTATTTTTAATATAAAATATAAAAATAAAATCATAAAACCACTAAACGCCGAGTTTATCCGTGACTCAGTCTTATTACTTTCATACATTTTTAAGTTATTTATTCTTATAATATGTGATACTTTTTTATCTTATTAAGCAAAAATCATAAAATCACAAAAAAATAAAAATAAGACATAAAATTTACATAAATTAAATGGAAAACCGGATACCGGATATACGGAAAAACCGGATATACGGTTTCCGGATATACGGAAAATCCGTATCGGATAAGGATACTCAAAATTGAGATTTTTAAAACCGGCTATCCGATACGGTTTTAAAAACCATATCGGACATAAGGTTTTGCTCACCCTTAATTATTAGTATATGAAAAGATGTGTCTAATTCATACAAACAGCTAATACAACTCAGGAACACGTTTAATTCCCATGAAAGTAACGTTCCCTATATGCTTATCATGTCTTAACGGTTTAGTGAGAGGATCTGTTATGTTATCATCTGTAGCAATCTTGTCTATCACTATCTCCTCTTGCTCCACGTAATCTCTGATCATGTGAGCCTTTCGAAGTACATGTCTAGACTTGTTGCTAGACTTAGGCTCCTTAGCTTGAAAGATGGCACCTCTATTATCATAATAGATGGTGATTGGGTCATTCGAACTAGGAACTATGGTTAGTCCTTGTAAGAACTGACGCATCTATATAGCTTCCTTTACAGCTTCCGAAGCGGCATAGTACTCAGACTCAGTTGTAGAATCTGCTATAACACTTTGTTTGGAGCTTTTCCAACTGACCGCAGCGCCATCAAGAGTAAAGACGAATCCAGACTGAGATTTCGAGTCATCTCGATCCGTTTGGAAGCTAGCATCCGCGTAACCGATTGCGCATAGCTTAGTATCTCCTCCATAAGTCAATACCCAATCCTTAGTCCTTCGTAAGTACTTAAGGATGTTTTTAACAACCATCTAGTGTGTTTCACCTGGATTGCCTTGGTACCGACTCGTCATACTCAATGCATATGCCACGTCTGGACGTGTGCATATCATGGCATACATGATCGATCCTATAGCTGATGCATAAGGAATTCGACTCATGCGCTCGACGTCTTCAGATGTCTTGGGTGCCTGAGCTTTACTCAAATGCATCCCAGACGTCATTGCAAGATACCCCTTCTTGGAGTTGGTCATGCTGAACCTTTCAAGAATTTTATCTATATAAGACTCCTGACTAAGTGATAACATCCGTCGTGATCTATCTCTGTAGATACGGATTCCCAATATGCGTTGTGCCTCGCCCAGATCTTTCATCTGGAAATGGTTCTTTAACCATACCTTAACCGAAGATAAGAGAGGGCAATCATTCCCAGCAAGAGTATGTCATCGACATTACAATATCAAAACACGATTTTTTTGTGTACTCCCACTCGACGGACATATAAGCATGGTTTCCTCAAACCGTCGAGTGAAACCATTAGCTTTTATGACTTGGTCGAAACGATG